>JAYRBW010122746.1:0-16852 GCA_036023295.1 Invenusta paracnida
ACAATGTTGATAAATAAACACACATAATATATATATATATATATAGCATAAATCAATATCCTATTATAGGAAATAAATATTTCAAATGTATGTAACTGTTTAAAACATAGTTGTTTATTAATACTTCTAGAATACATAATTGTAAATACGCTGTAAAAGAGTAAAAGAGTAAACGGATAAATATAGTAGTTTTGGGTGTGCTACTTACCCACAGTTGTTCTATATATACTTTGGAATATATCACTGGTTCGTTATATTTCACCATATGAAATTCATCATAAGAAAGCTTATTAGAACCGTTGAATATATTGCAATCTTTTTTACTAAAATGAATAACATGAAGGTCATAAAAACACATCTTAAAACTAATGAGAATTAAAATAAAAGTTATACTTTCTAACAAATTCAACTTTCTGATTTTAGATTCGTTAAAATGTTGTTTAAATTATTGATAAATAATCAGTGCTTCAACTAGACGTGTATTGTATGCGTGTTTATTTCGAAATGTTCTGAAGTGATATGTTTTTAGAACACTTATCACTTGTATTTCATATTACAATTAAAATAGTAATAGTTGAATAATTTGACACCTGTTCTGTCATTATACTTTTATATTTCAGTCCTATAAGAAATATATAATCTGACGTTTTTATGTGCCTGCATCCCAGAAAAATTAGTTCACCATTAGTCTAAAATAATTTGACAAGCGACACAACGAAATTCGTAAATAATACACAATAATCTGATCATATTATCATATTATCATAATAATCTATATCATATTATCATATGATCACCACCGACAATATGTAATGAAACTACATATGCACCCATTTTACGTTCATAAATATATATACAAGTATGGTTACTTACATTGTGTTCATTTTCATTGTTTTCTAAACAAAAGTCTTGTTAAATTTAACATTTATATTTCATTACAAGTTTTTGCAAAACTACATCCTTAAAATTGTAAAACAGAAATCGAATTAGATAAGCAATGTCAATAGAAATATAATTCACCAAACATTATTCTATATCAGGAATGTAGTAACTTGCATTCATAATTGAAACTATTGGGACATGCAAGATACAACTATGTATATTAACCTCAGAAATGGAGTGCAGGGCTATTTTATTACAAAAAGCCACTCGATGACGTCAGTAATAGCAAATCTGTCTCGTAAACACACCATGCCCATGCCATTTTAATCTATTTACACAATGGCAAGAAATTATGTATACATTCTCAAGGCTATGATATGTCTGGTAATATTGTCGTGATGTCTCTGTGTCAATTCAAAAATGGTAGACATGACACAGAAATGGTTTTATAGAAATGGTATACATATGAGAGGATGTTATCCAGTAATACGTCTATTGAGGTTAGAGGTACGAAGATACTGGTGTGCTTCTTGGTACAAATTTGTACTGTTTTTTATGATAATTTACTATTATATGTATGCTTTAGTGAAGAAATGGGACTGAGGAGAGAAGTAGAACACTTTTTTTTGTCAAACACCAGGATAGCAACGTTGTCAGTTAATATGCTATGGTTAGCCTTTGAGTCGTGTAGGCAAATACAAATGTAACATACAATAATTTTCATATTAATCTAAATATTAAAAAGTGTGTATAACAAACAAAGGGAAGAAACAAATAATTTTTATTTTAAAGTTTGGAAAAAATTGGCAATAGTTAGACAAATATTTTATACTATTACTTTGAATATGTTAAACCAATGTTATATATCCTTGCCTTAACTTTGGAGTAAGAGGATTTTTTAGAGTTGACATGCTTGATTGGATGAGCGAATAAAAAGCAACAGAAAATACAGGTAATGTATTTAGGAGTCACCTTGTATCATATTGTAAACTTCGGAACGTATGTAAGAAATGTCAAGATTAAAGAACAGAAGTGGTTCAGCCAACTGGCTGCACCGAGTGTGAAGGGTTCAGGAGCCCTAGATGACACATCGAGGAAAGTTAGATGGAATAAATTTACGTAACACAGCGGAGTATATGAGCGGAACTTGAATGCCGGCCATGAGTACGACAGTACTTGAGCGATGAAAGTAATAGCAAGGTGTTGCATTTCGAGCAACATATGAAGAAAGAGAAGCAGACCAGAAGAATCTCGAAAGCAAAATACCTATACAAACGAGCAATAAGAAGCGAAGAAAATAATCTTGCTACCAAATAAGTGAAGAGCAGTACCTAATATATCGCATATTTTAATATATTCAAATATATTTTGATATCACATTTATCGTTGACATTACGTCAACTCTTGCCACAAAAACATTGCAGTGGTAAACCATAACGAGAACTTAGGTCTAGGAATCATATTAGAGTGCTGGGAGCCGAGTTTTTTTAAATTAGGTGGATTTAAGTTAAGGATTTCTAAAGTAGACCAACATTAGTATTCCTTTACTATCTACATTATTAATGTGCAATTCAGCTAACTACTCGATTGTCAAGGGAGAAAAACGTCTGAGTAGGTGCAGAAAATGTAAGTGCAGTGTTTGCAATATTGCACTACACCCTAAGTGCCTGGCGAGAAATCACAGGTAGACACGGATATTTGTCAGCTTGATTGTTTAGTTATTATACATTATAAAACGAATTTGCTTATTACAAACGTTATATTTGTAAAAAAAGTAATTTGTACAATACTGAGTCTCAGCATGAAGGGTAACATTATAAACACTATACAAGTATACGCAAGTAAAATTTACCACTGCCACGCACTATGAATATTACTTAAAATGAAATATGTGGTTTAGAAACTATAGACTTTTAAGTGACTAAATAATATTTTTTAATCAACTACTATAATATCAGAAAACGTTCGATAATGTAAAAAATATTTATCATATTGAATTAGCAGTGATGTCATATTTAGCTGACTTTGTCATGATTGAACGTTTTTTCCTGATATCTCTAAATAGTTGATGTTATTTTGGAAAAAGCTTTAATTTTTAAATAATTTAAAGTTATAAAATAGTTCAAGAAACTGCTTCCAGTTCATAAATTCTATTTTTGGCGGAAAATGGGAGGCTCAAGAGAGTTTGGGAGGCCAATATATATGTTAGGTATATAACAATCTCAACAAAGAAGAAACTGATTTTGGTGTGGGGTTACATCCATAGAAAAATCAGAGAAGCGTGAAAATCAGAACTCATACAGAAAGAACAATAAACAGAAGTAATGAAGTTAGCCAAATGAAAGATGAAGCCATGAGATATCTAACCACTCTTGAACTTTCAGACACCATTATCTACACAGGCGGATCGACAAATGAGGGAACAAAAACGGGGGCAGAAGATATGTTGTTTACTGGACTGACGGAAGCAAGCAGAAGGAAGCAATTTCAGCAGAAGAAATACTTCTCTAGCAGCTGAACCGAGCTAATTGATCTAGAGCACGGACGCAAGATTGTTCAAAGTACGAGTACATAGAGAATAGATCACCTAATTTGAGTCATAGCAGACAGCAAGTCGGTTCTAAAAAAACGTGGACTCCAAAACAGAAACAAACTGGGATCCAGCATCTTCAAAATATGTTTAAAAAATCATCAAATAATCACGTAGAATAGAATTCCAGTGGATACCATCACACTGCGAAATTGGAAGAAATGAGGAAGCAGACGAAGAAATTAAAAGGAACGAACTCTGGAGAGAGATAGTAAATAAGGTATCAAAACATTGGTAGTCAAGCTAACATACATGGAACAAGAACAAGAAAATATGAATCAACTGAAGTGGTACCGTAAGCACATCCACATTTTATTATTCATCTGCTCTGCTCGAGGATGTGTCTGTCCACTGTTTTGAAGATGCGGAGCACCACTTATAGTACTTTAGATAGGATAATATATCAGGAAAATGTAAATGACTAGAAATTGTCAATGCCATGATATTCAACAACTCACACTAGTAATCCGCTTCCAAGAGATGATCAGTGGACAGCCATAATTGGTTATTTTGAATTAATTGTCATCTTCTGTATAATATGTATAATACATAATTGCATACATTATAATATAGAATTTGTACAGTTAACATGTGTGGCAAAAGTTGTAATTATTTGTTTTTATAATGTCTTTAAAGCCTTTGGGTTCAAATTTAAAAGCTTCTATGTTGGAACATTAATACCATTCAGAGGAAGTTGTTAAAGTAGTTGTAGATTTTTACAAATAGGTGTGTTTAAAGTAAAATTCTGCATAATTGGTTTAATAGGATTATTTTGAGTATTACTTTTAATTTGTTAAGTCTTGAGAGATCAATGGTTTTGTTGCGTAAGTCTTTTCAGCGTCTTTGAATAATATCAGTAATAATAGTAATAATGCATTATAAAGGTAGTGTTTGCAAGAGAAGTTGTCATTGTTAAATCGACAGCGATTACTGAAGGCTTTGTGAAAATATATGTTTGATACAGCATCATCATGATAAGGTTCTAAGAATATTTCAAAGGAATGCTGCGCAAGTAATGTAAGATATATTTCCGTTTCATCCAACTCTTTTTTGGAGTTGATAGATGTATTATTGATATTCCAATTGCATAGTATGATATAAACATAGCAATGAGAGAATGATAACAATGCAGGGATTTGTACGGAGACAAATTATTTCAGATACATATTTTTAAACTATTATTGTTAAGCACTATAAATATATTAAAACGCATACATCTTTAGAAACGATTTCCGACATCTAGGTAGTATGGTTAATTTAGTGATTAAACAGACAACTAGAAAATGCTGAACAAAGAAAGACTCATGACCAATGTATTTAAAAGGAATGTTAATGCCATATATTTAACATATTTGTAAAGAGTTTGAAAACAGTAATAACAGTAATTCACAGAAGAGTGTTATTGTACAGCAATGGTTCGACGTATTTTTAAATTATTTTGAAACGAAATGCAAATGCCCAAATCTATATATTAGAAAAACAGTGTTTATTAAATTAGTACAAATTTAACCTTACACGAGTTGATAGTCAAGTCACAGAATTTTATACTACGTGATTTGATAATTATATAGCCTCTTTATAAAAAATAAAGAAAAATAATCTGTTTCGCATAAGTGCTTTATTTCAATTATATTAAATATATTTCCCATATATAGGAGTTATAATTTGTATTTAAAATAAAAGTAATACTTTTTAAAACTTTCCCAAATTCAAGTTTTAATGTTGTTAATTTTTCGAGCTGTTTAGAAGTAACAATGGTCCCTACCTATCTAAGTCAGTGACACACAGTGCAACGGTGTAGCTGCAAAATGTATCATCATTTGTTTCCCCCATATGACATCGTTGCGGAAATCCAGCTTGTTTGTACACCATGATGAACTGTTCGATTTTAAGAGGTCCATAATTATATGCCTGAGGAGCCGTGCAAGGAACAAAGAAATACATTGACACATTTTATTAATCATACGTAGTGTATAAAGCTTTAGTTATATTATGTATAGCCAAAGTTTGATACATATTAAATTAAGGGCAATATTAGACGTTCTTTGAGAAATTATATGAATTGTCGTATATATATAATATATTGTATACATGCTTGTACTATTTAATTGTTTTTATTTTCTAAGGACTTTGGCTTTTTCCTAATCAATAGTATAAACATATATAGAGGGACGCTATTTTTCGACGAATATGTGAAAGGGTTAGAAGTAGAGATATGGATATATACAAATTTGCCTACTACATTGATTTAAAACGTTTTAAACACAAATATTTAGAAGTTTTAATATCTATTCTAGTCAATTCTTTTTTAAAATAGGTCTATTTTTGAAATAACGCTCTACGCGAACAATGGCATGTAATATAAATGATCTCTTTACAAAAAAATATCCTAAATTTATTTTTGAGAAGTTGTGTATTTTACTGTATATAATATTTTCTGTTTAAGTTACTTGCAATTTGCAAAGTAATATTAATTTTGATTTAAGGTGATATAAGCCATAAGGTGATTTGTTAAAATATGTGAAACAATATATAAAAATACTTACGGTTACTTTAGTTGATATAAGTGTTATGCATATACTTAGCATCAACTGTTCAAATTTTGAAATCATTTCCAACTCAAATAACTACTTATTTTTCTGAAATATGGAACATATATTGCCGTCAGTAATTGGCATATAATTATATATATATATATATATGTATATATTTTGGATCGAATACATTTTACACATATATACATATATAAGACTTTACGATACATATAACATGGTGTATAATAGTACATATTTTACCAATATCAATTCCACATTATTAGTGCACTATGCGATTATTTCGGTTCTCATTCCGACACAACTAAACCATTTTACAACATACTATATTTGGAATGTTAATTAAACACAATCGATTATGCTGAAGCGCGAGTAGATTTGGAATATTATAAATAATCAAACAAACATATATTTTTGTGAATTTGAGTAAATTTAATGTTACTTCAATATCTCTATTGTATCAGTGACAGTATAATGTTTAGATAATATATAATTAAAAATGTAATGTATATTATAGTAATAATTTAAATCAAATCCAACCCATTTGAAAAATGTTTAAATATGGTATTATTATTATACCTCTGGGCCTGACATTGTTATTGGCATTTTATTTATGTCATGATATAAATATAGTTCAAAATAGTGCAACGAAAATAATAAACTTAAGCAAAATTCATAAAGCATAAATAGTTTTTTTTAATACAAGATATGTTGAATTTAGTATTGCATTGATCAATGGCAATTAGCAATATATAATCTAAGCTAATGTACAATACCAATTCCAATGGAAAGGAATACATTGTCATTATATTAAATTAAACTATTGACCAATTATTATTAAACTATTAACAATTGTAAAATAAATAAAAAATATATAGTGATATGATGTATAAGATATGCATTACCTTGCTTATGATTAATGTATGTATTAATTAGAATTAGTTATATATATATTATTCCTTTTAAGATATGCTTCATTCGTAAATTTACACAATTGGTGAAATTGTTTGGTTTTGAAAAATCCTAAATAAATTATGAATATATCGATTGCTTTCATAATATTTACCATAGGATAATTACCATAGATATATGTAGATTAACTATAATATTCCTAGATTGGCAAACTACCGGCAAAGTTTGCCAATCTAGTTTATTTTAAGTATATTTATATCTATGATAATTACTCTATGACATTTACTATAACAAATATTGAAATTAAATATCGACTATCTCTACCTGATATTTGAAATAATAATTGATTAAAATATTTTAGATCATGCTACCGCATAGCCAAGAAAAAAGCATCAGCAATTAGCTTGAGAGATGCTAACAACCATAGAGTAAGAAGGGGGGCACAGAGGTTTATCTCTTCGAATTTTAATGTATGCAACGGCCATAGAGATGAAGCTCTGTGTGTAATTACTCTATGCTAACAACCAAAGATATTATATAAGCGACAAGATTTGCTAACAACTCTAGTCATTAATGCTAAGGATAATAGACCTATTTTTGACCACTAATAAATCGGGCCAGAATGTATCAAAAAGCTTATTTTCGGTATCAGCATAATCACCAAGCGCTAAGGAACAAAATGCACCTAATATGAATTCTTAAAAGGGTTTCTAAATATTTTTTTAAAAGTGGTCATTTTCAATGAAAAATTGTTTATTTTCTTATTATTATCTAAACAAAAACGACCCCGTGGCAAAAATAAAAGCCAAGAACAAAGCTGCACAAAAAAATTTTGAAATGACATTGATGATAGGAAGTACATTAAAACAATTAATATAAAAAGGACGCCAAGATTTATAAAATAAAATGTTAAAATTATAATGATTATTTATATAGTAACAGCAATCGAAGACATTGATATAAACATGCGCCATGTTATAATTGTTACAATATTTTCTGTCTAAAATGCATAAATGTATAGATCAAAATAGAACAAAGGTATACGTCTAAACTGTAAATATCAAACAAATAGAACAACAACAATTCTGAATTATTTCGTGGCAATGGTAAAATTATTTTATTTTACTATGTTATAAAAGTTGAAATAACCAATTTTGTATTCATGTGAGTTTCATAAAATGTTCTATTGTCAAACATTATTATTATTAGGTACTAAAAGTTTTATTACTTAATATGTCAAAATTTGTCATTGCCAAGAATTCTCCATAATTTTTTTAGTCATATTTTTTATTAATTTTACAATTTAGACTTATGTTCCAAATTGATACATTTATGCCTTTTAAACAGAATGTATGGTAACAATTATATCTTAGCGCCATGTTTATATTAATTTCTTCAAATCATTATGATTTTAAAATTTTGTTTTTTAAATCTTGGCGTCTTTTTTATATCAATTTTTGTTATTAATTTTGTTACAGTCTTTAATAAAGACTTTACTTCCTATATCATCAATATCAATATCAATTCAACATTTTACTTTTGATGAGCTCGCTTCTTGGCTTTCATTTTTGCTATGCTGTCGTAGATTTGTTTAGATTAAAATTATTACAGTCATTTTAACTTATGAAAAATGAAATATAGACAAATAAAATAGATCATAACATAATTATACGACACAAAATATCGTGATAAGCATTATGCACAACGCTTAGAATTTGTAGACTAATTTACACATGTAGTATATTAATAATCATACTTTTTTATTGAGAAGATAATTATGTTTTAATTCATTACTTTTGAAATGTATTTTAAGCTTTATTATTTTCAATAATGCCAATGGGATAAATTGTATTATTTTTATTATGCTATAGTAATAAGCTTATCATTGTTTCTATAAAAATGTTTCATTACTAAATTTGTTTTGTAATATATTTCTAAAACATTTTTATATATTTTAGTTTAGATATTCATTATACGTTACCTGCAGTTGTATGTGTTATAATACATATGCATATTTAGAAATTTGATAACACTAAAAATTATTATGAACAAAAGAAGAAAACAAAGAAACACACATACATGTTTGAATTTTAGATAATAAGCAAATTAATATAAAATAGCAAGAAATAATACAATTTATTCTATATTGAAATGAATGTTTTCATATTTGTTTTATTTTCTATTTTTTTGTAACTTTCCAGTTGTTATATATATATATGTATATATATATAGGTACGTATTACTTATTCATATGTTAGTTTGTATTAGTAAGCTTTGTAACAAGCGCTATAGATAATGGCGCCATTTGAATGTCAATTTATTAAATTTCAGTATACTACAAAGTACTCAATATTATTTTAACATTTTGCTTTCGAGGAACTTGATTATTTTATTTGCAACGCAGTCATGTTTTAGAGTAATAATAATATCATCATTTTATTATAAATATATTAATTAATATGATATAATGATATTTTCTGAATAATTAAAATGATTTGCAAAAGGAGAAAGTAAATATTATGCGTACATACTTGTTTGGAATTATATAAATGTAGTCATTGAGTAGCAGGTTTTTATGGACTAATCATTTATTTAGAACGATTTATTTCACTAAATTGTATAAATTATCCCAACTTAATAACGCTCAACGACATGTTGTTAACAATTTAGTAGAATTATAGTATTTTGTATGTATAACATTGTGCTTTGAGCTTGAAAAATTGTCGATAATATTTCTAAGAGAATAAGTTATTTATATTTATGTAATTTCATGTTCAAAAATTATACGATCGTTTTTGTAGCATTGTTTTTATTTATTATATTATTCATATTACTTATTGATTTATCTTTAACTAATTTAATTAAGTAATCGACACGGGATTTTCCTGATATATTCGCTATTATTATGCTAAATATTTAATATATATATTAAAATAATAGTAACAAACACTGAGTAATTAATATTTCGGAATTGTATATGTTTGATTTGTATATGTTTGATTTGCGTTTTAACACAATTGGCAACAGAGACAATACAAACAAATTCATGTAAACAGGTTAGTTTTGTCCTTGTAATTATATTGTATATTTAAGATTATGAATTTAAGACTATGTAAATTAGTCGTTTAATTAATTAAGTACATATTGTTAGCCCCTTGCCTAACATTAAGCAAGACATTTTCAAAAAATCGTTTGTAAAAATTAATCGTTTGAATTAATAATTCTAATAGTAATACTTAGACTTAGTCATCCAAAAATAAACATTTTGATATTCACATGCACTTATATTAATTATAATTTAAAAAAGCGTTGTTGACAATACCGTAATTTGTTTTCTTTGGACTATTAACCGTGAAAACTGCTTCTTTGTATTAATCTGTTGTATTTAAAACCTGATAAAATATGATCTTTCAAATTGACATATTTTTATTTCATTTATGTTTTAACAATAACTTGTAAATTTATTGTTAAGATACATGCAACCATTTATGATGTCTGTACTGATCAAAATACTAGTCAGTAAAAATAGATCTTATAAGAAAAATTCTTAAATGATCGAATTACTTAAATTTGATAAAAACTTATTCATAATATTTCATATATCATTTCTAATCACTAAATTTTGAATTATGATTGGTATACATTTTGTTTTTACAAAAATAGATGTTTTCAAATTTTTCAGTATTTTATAATTTATATATTTTCAGTTTATTGTTTTTAACGATATTAAAGCATAAACCGTCTAAATTTATGAATAAGAAGCACCTAATGTAATAGCTTCAGTTTGTCTTATTTTTGTACAAAAATAAATGTATACATCACTTATTGTAATGTACTATTCGAAATAGTAATACAATACTAAAACATACCGAGAACAAAAATTGGAAGTTTTCTAATTTGATTAAAATAATGTATGTATACGATTATTTGTAAAATATTGAGATTTAATATATTTTACAACTTCGACTCAAAACCCTTTAGTCGTTAATGGTATACATACATGGTGACAGGAGTAATGGGTAAGTCACTAGTGGTCAAAGGTCAACCATTTGTGTTATATATTTCATTTTATTCTAAGATACCTAGGGATGTTTGAAGTTGACAAAGTACTTCCCTTGTTGTTTCTTTTCAGAGTGGTTGTCATGTGTGCCACTGGTGGCCGCCTCGGGTAATAATAATAATTACAATACGTTAATTAACAGTAACTATTAACAGTTATTATTAATTAGTAACAGTCATAATTAACAGTTTATTAACAGTAAGTCAATAACTGACTTTTCTTGTATAACCTTCAGCTCGTTAATAGAAGTTTTAAGTAACCCGACACATATTTTGCTATAGTAACATTAATTTAGTTGCATCTCTATCACTATTTTAATATGTTATCACCTTCGCACTATAGTTGATTGATTCATTAACTCGATGTCCTGAAACTCTCCTTCGATTACTGCACCAGTCAGTCTAAATTTGTTTTTGTTTAACGTGACGCACAGCGCCATCCACTTTTAAAACCATATAATGAAAGGTGCACAAGCTTAGGGGAAACCTATTCGAGTTACTCATAAGTACGAGACAATCTTTGTCGACAATCCTGCACACCTCAACTAGATCAATCAATTAATGGAGTAACAAAAACAAACAGAAAAACATCACTTAAGTGTATTTTGTTTTATTTTCAAACATATATTGTTTACTTGTCTATGATAAGTGTTATCTCTAGGTGTTAGGACATTTTACAATACGCAGTTGATATGTCATATCCGAACAATAAACAGTGATGATATCATTTTATTTTTATTTTCTGCAGGAAAGTTTATTTTTTTTTGTAAATAAAACTAAACGTTTGCGATTAGTACAATTATGTGTATCTCTAAATAATATATTCTAGATTCAACACATAAGTATGTTTTTTTTTACTTTTTAGATAAAGCAGAGCAACTAACTACATATACATATAAGACTAACAAGTTAATGATAAACTTGTTAAAAGTTTTCTCATGTCAAACGTTTACAAATGCATCGCGTTATATGCAGTTATAGTTTTACTATCTCAAGCCCCAGCTGTGAGTAGATATATTAATTTAAAAAAATGTGTATAAAGAATTACGCTTTTAATTTTAGATTATAATAATAATATAATGTATTTCCTAACTAAATTTATATTGTTATTATCTATATCAAATTATTATCAATGTATGATATATACATATATATATGTATTGTCTAATTGTTTGTATATCTATATTTTATGCATATATAATATATATTTAGGTAAACACTACGCGCACAACAAATTTTGTATATATTTAATTGAATAATTTAATCTTACAAATCTGCTCTTGAGACTTGTACCAACAATATATGATAAAAATTACTACAGATAATTACGACTTACTTTCCTCATCAATCATCATAAATATTTTTAGAGCATTTATTTTAGAAACGTCGAATGTTCGACAATTACAAAACATTGTTTCACAATTTAGTTACTTTAATGCAATATGTTGTCATTTCTATAACATAAAATATGACTTGTTAATAGATCTATAGTTAAATAAGTGCTATTATCGGTCTCAAACAATAATTCAAATATATACATGCAAGTTGCACACATATCGGTAAGATTGTAACATTAACGATATACAATTGCGCGCATATGTATATCAAAACTTGCCCAAGCAAGACATATCCTACCTCAAGGTTGGAGGAGGGGTTGGATAAAAGGGAATAATAAAGGGAAAATATAGGGAAAATAAAAGAAAGAGGTTGTAAAATTCGAGGAAAAATTGGGAAGAGGAGATAACAGGTGTTTCTTTGCTCAGGGCAGGTTGGATTAATTATATCCACAACATGTCCGAATGTCGACGGCAAGACACACATTTGTAAACTGTTTTTTGTTCTGCCTTTATTTATAGAATACGAATACATTTTATTACTAATTAAATACAAAATCACGATATAGATAAAAAGTATTTTGAATATATTTGCATTGTATATAGTATACACTATTATCTCAATTTTTGAGAAGCACTATTTTAAATTATGGTAATTTGTGTATTTGTTTATATTTGCTATTTCAAATATTTATTGCTTTTCAGATCGCTTTGAAGAATGAATCAAATTTACAAGAAATATCTACACATTTGCACAGGTCGATGGACTTATCTTTAAAATCTAAAAGGCAAGGTAAATATTTTCACATAAAGGTTAATGTTATATTTTGTTGAAATAAGCAAAACAGGAGCTTTTGGAGATATGTTACAGTGTAAATTATTATCGATGACATGTTTGATTTTCTGTCATGTTCCTTCTTTCAGCTTGTCCAAAATGTCACAGCCTTGCAGACTGTAGGGACGGGAAATGCGAGTGTCGCTCCCCACGATTGGGAGATGGAGTGCATTTTTGTAACAACTGTAGTCAGTGCAAGTATTTCGTAAACAACGTTTGTAGTGAAAAGTTTGAGGGATGTCAGTGCAGACTTGGATACTTCAGGAATATCACCAAAGACGCCACACATGTTGTTTGTGACGAGCGTGAGTGGACATGATATTATTAATTGTAACTAATTACAAAATTAATTAATTATTACTGTTCATTCGTAATTTAACTAATTAATGACTAATTAAATATACTAAGTATTTATTGCTTAACGAAATATTTGTTTTTCGAAGTATTGACAAATTTATCTGCATAGTATAATATAATTATTTTTTTAAATGTCATCTGACTTAATTTTTGTATGAATAAAATTGTCAATATTTTGACATTTTTCAAATAAACAGTTTAAAAATGTAGGAAATTAGTTTTAAAATATCAGTTGGTACGTTGTTTAGAGTTTCAATTTTAAGGCTTACGATGAAATTTGTATAATTCTATCATAAATATGAATTTAATAAAATATAGGTTTTCCCACATCATTGTATTAACGTGTAAAATATGTAAGCAAGAAGTCAACTGTGCACATGTGAATTTACAAATCGTGAATAAATCGTATTTATTAAGTTAAAAATTAATTAAACAATTTGCTAGCTGTAGCGTTTATCTGCCAAAACATGCATTTATAAAGTGTACGGTGTAATATTCATTTAATTAATATACATATGCATATACACAGATATGTATGTATATTATGTTTTCCTTGGGAGGCAAACATACGTTTTTCTTTGATTTTAGAAAATAAAAAGTTTTACTCACAATTCTGTTCATATGATACATCGGAACACTATCGGTTTTTTTTATATATACCCATGTTTGTGTCCTGCTCTGGCAGAATAAACTTTTTGTGATAACAAATAAAAAGATTTACGAAAATAAGAGAGACAATATATTTGTCTCTCTAAAAATTGAATCAAGTCGATATCCATACTATAATTATGGATTATCCATAAATTATCCATAGTTATAATAGTTCTATACTTCTTGTTGCATCAATCTAGTTTTATAATGATAAACTAAACATAGAGATTATTGTGTTACTCAATTGCAGTTTTGTTTGCCTGTACTAAAACTGAGCCTTAAATCCATGTTCGAATACCCCCTCTGACAGAAATTAAATTGTGGCATTTTAGTATAATATATTCAACTGATATTCAAACATCATTTTTGTTTTTATATTGGTTTTATGGAAAACCTAATCATTCTGTATAACTAGCGGTGTGCAGATATGTTTCTTCCGTGCTTCCGTTCACAACCTGTTTTGTCTGTTTTCGCCTACCTGTCCTGATCTGAACTGAAGGAATTTGTTACCATCATACAGCTCTTCACACGACATTTCACCTTGTATGCGTTGTTTAATTGAAATGTTTACCATTTTCTGATACCATCTCAGAATGATTGTACAATAGCTACACAAACAATCACTCCATCTCTGCCGCTATAAGTCAAAATTACGCAGTTTAAATTGAGTAAAATTAATGTATTTGGTAGCTTGCTATCTGCCACTACAATAAATATTACATCTTAACACGTTAGCGTGAAGAATTTGAAGAAACATAAAACCATGCAGTTTAAGGAAATCGATAATTTAAATATAGTAAAATAAATTAGATACTATTTTATACCTACTGTAAATGAATATCACAAAACCACTCAGTTCAAATAACATTAAAATGTATTTATGTAGCAATACGCAGTTCAAACTGGACTTATTATGTGTAATTTGAATTGAAATTGAAATCTCTTTAACTCTGAGTCGTACTGTTCTAGTAAACGAATACTAATGTAAACTGACATAATTTTCCAGAGTTTCACTAATAAATAATATGCATATAATTGAATGTGATAATTGTTTTAAACTCTCTTTTCCTTGTGTCTCTTATGTATATCCTTTATAAAGATTTTCTTTGTATCTGGTTTTGTTGTATTCGTTATTGTTACCATACAGCTTGTTTACTTCCTCAGCTGTCAATCATAAATGCTTCAATGCAATTTGCAAAATTAACACTTCACTCTCTCTCTCATTTTGATTTTATGAAAACATTGTCACACAGAAACAAGCCACAAAAAACGTGTGTTATTTAGGAAACCAATATTCCTGTTTATTAAATATAATAAATAGACGACTACAAATAAATATGTTTCTAGAACAATATAAAGGCAATACTGTTTTATTTCGACTAATAACATTATATAGGCTTAAACATTATTTGTTTTAAATCTAAATCTAGACATGCATGCATAGCTTTCTAGTGAAGTATCAATGTCTTCCTCTATTTTTGGAGTAATGGCAACCCTTTTTTTGGATTCTGGTTACAGTATAGATTTATTTTTTTAACTATTATTTTTTAAATATTTTAAATTTGGAACTTAGCGAATAAATGAATATGTTTAAAAAAGTGAAGTATAGCATGTATTAATAAATGAAACATACACATTATAGACGAAAACATATTTATTTCAGACCAACTATAATCATATATATATTAACTTTATAACTACAAAATATAAAATGTATTATTATAAATATTGCATTATTTATTAAATACAATGATGTATATAGTTCAACATACTGAATATATTATTATAATTCTTATGTCTACATAACAAACTGAGCATTTATTGTAATTTAGCAGATATATAAATGGTTATACTACTAATTTTCTATTTAATCGTTTCAGGCGTGAAGGTCACATACAAAAATTATTGTTACCGGAAAATATCTTGGTGGGATGATACGTTCAACCAGTATCGGCTTACATTTTATTTCTATGACAATAGAAGTATATCGAAAATATTTTATACACACCAAATGAATAACATTTCTGAAAAATTCTGTAAGATAACTATAATCTTTATTTATTTGAAACAATTTTAATTTATGATTTTTTAATATATAATCATTCGTTTAAAATTTGTTTGTTCATAACGTTATGTCGAAATGTATTTGAGTCACATAACTGATATATATAAATCGTATATTTCACTAGCTATGAAAATCCAAATCAGTATTTAATACATGTTATTACTTTAATAATAATATAGTAATATAAACGTAACATTTGATTAGCTACCCGATTATTTTTAAATAATCTTAAATAACCAACACATGTATTTTATATATATTATGTAACTTTTAAAAATCAGTTGTACAATCACTGTTGTAAAACACTAATTGGAGTGGTGATATTTAGAGCATTTATGCTGCTAACTTGTGTTGACATTACTTAAAGTTGTGACGTTTTTGAGAATAATCGATTTTTGCTCTTATGCATAAATTGCTAAACATTCATTTTGCTAATGTAATGTATTCATTTACTCTTACAGTATTCTTACTCTCTTATTTTACACATTAATAATTTTGGAAACTTCTCACTTATAACAATATTTGAAATAAAGATAAAATAAGATAATCTTTATTGTAAATAAACTAACAAGTAGATAATTACAAAAGGCAGCTACAGGTGTGTGGTACACTCTT
>JAYRBW010122757.1:0-16851 GCA_036023295.1 Invenusta paracnida
CAATATGTAAAGTGAACGAAAAGGTCAAGTACCATAATAACAATCTACTACTTTAATCGCAATGAAAATGAATAAAGTTAAAAAATATTTAACTAGGCACACTAATACGTAATAGTAGTATAACATAATTCAACAGAGTTTCTAGATGCCGGATTTCATGTAGTTTAAGATAGCCAAAAGACAAATCACACAAGAATAATGTATGGTCACGGTTACGAACAATAATGACCGTTTGAAAACCTTCATTAAAATAGTATTTTTTTAAATTACAATGAATCTAAAACTAGCTATATACGCAATTAAAATAATCACAATTTCTATGACGTAAATGAAATATAGGCGACCAGTTATAATAAGTGAACTTCCTTTTGAAAATGTTCAACAAATATATAGCTGTTAATTTATGTAGCAGTTTATTTTAAGAAGTATTGTTTTATTTAACAGTATTTTTTAAATATAGAATTTTAAGCCCGTGACTCTAATAATACAAAGCAGATTTACTTGAATACTTGATTTTTTACTCCATGCAGCATCGTCGTATGACAGAAACAATAAAAACATAATATTTTCCACTTACTCGACTGCAAATCCTGCTTCCGTTTAGAGGCCCGGGGGGAATTATGCAGACCACCAGAACGCGAGACAGCAAGTCCACTCAACTGTTGACTTTTGACCCCACCACCACTGCCAGTACCACCTGTAACAGCCTGAAAGTGGTGATGAAGCGAGGAGATGCTGGTAGAACCACAACCACCTTGGAGTTGTTGTTGATGCTGTTGGTGTGCGAGTTGCAATTTAAGAGCGGCTTGCTGCTGCTGCTGACCCAACTTGTGACGCTGGAGGTTGACCGCCCGATTGTAGTTTACAGTTCGCGGGTGACAGCCGTCGCAAAGGTAACTCGAGGGGAGACTCACCGGGTCGATAAACAGGCAATCGACGTGTTGCCAGATTCTAAAATTAAGCAGGAGGCCATAAAAAATAATCATAATATATATAAAAACGACCAAGAAAAAGGAATTACGTTACATTACCTATTCCACAAAATTAAAAACGGCTTCTTCAAAAAATAAAAAGAATAATTTTTCGAAAAGTAAATGAAGAAATTTTGTAATTTATACTTATTTAAAATGATAATTACTTTTCAATAATTAAATTTCATAAAATATTATTATAATAAAAAATCTCACCTGTTAAAATATGTTTCCTTTCAAACATCCCTTTATTTAGAATATGACAATTGCATTGGTAATATTTATGAGATACTTTTATTTCGAAATAAATAACTTTTCCTTCTTATAACAGTTGTTCCAACTCAAAAATAATAATTATTATTCTCTCACTTTCTCTTAATGACTCTCAATCTATACAAACATCCTAAAACTTGTTGTGAAATATTAAATGTTTATAATATATCAGTTTTTTTTTAAATAAACAATTAAGAAAGCTAACTTGAGGCACTGAATACAGATAACAATGCGAAGTTATTCTATTTTAATTCACCTTTTTAAATGAGTGAGAGCAAAATACATCAAAAGGTTACAACCACAATCAATGAGCGAATAAATTAGATTTTCTAAAACATTTATTTGTAAATTTTAGTTTTGCAGATTAGCAATCATTAGTTTAGGGTAAAAAATGTTACTTCATAATTACGAAAAATATAGCTCAAGAATAAATGTCTCTTGTGCAAATGGGGAAAAATGAAATACGAATTAATTATACAAGTTAAAGTGGAATAAACTTATATCCTTTTGTAGGATATTGATTGCCTAATCGATAGGAATGTTGGAAGTAATAATATATATTATATTATTATATAAAAATATAATAACAAAAGAATGATATTCATGAAAAAGAATAATGACTTCAGCTTAATTTCTAACTTTCTACCAGCTAACACATAAACAAAGTTTAAAATAGGACAGTTGGTGTACTTCTATAAATAAGTATATTTAACTAATTCTATTTAATTTAACTTTATTCAATATGAGAACAGAAATAATGGGATATATAACGCGATACAGTGATGACACTCATGTAGTGTCAACGGGAGTGAAAATGCTATTAAATTAACATTAACAAAAGTGCATATAAAATATTGACATTGTAACATATTATCCAGTTAATTTATTAAAATCTATGCGTTACATCTTACAATAAGAGATAACAAAACAAATGTTTACTAATGTTTGCATTTGACAAATCAATAAATCTATAAGTGCATAATATTTTTTGTAATATTTAACCAGCAAAATAATATGATTAATACTATGTAGTTTAGTAAATACAAAAACAGCTCAATTACCAACATAATATACAGGGAAAATCATCAATATTTAAAGGTTTACAGGAATACTTAAGTTAGTGATTCTTGTTTCGACAATAGTGAGTAAATTAGAGCGACCTCGGTGATAACAAAATTAATTACTTAAAAAAGTAAGGTAGCCAACTAGTGCTCCTAGTGTCTCGTTGGAATAAAAACAGCAAGCAACTAGAGCAAAGGACATACTTAGTATTTGGAGACATCATATTTGCGATATATACCTATCGTGACGTATTATGATAGTATAGGAGATACTTATATACAGACAACACAATTTTTGCTTTAATTATAGAATCATCAAAGTCCACTATGACTGTTTGCTGTCTCTGTAATATAATATTATGTAGCTAGCATTGCATTGCATAGCAATGAAAACCAATCAGTCAGGCGTAAGTTATACACTATACGCCAATAACATAGGAAATGGAAGTATGCAGTTGAAGGGTGGAGTGTGGAGGGGGTGGGAAGGAAAACACGTTAAGTTACGAAGCTTTTTATTGATTAGTAGCCACATTCGTCATATTAAGGGAGCAAGCTTCATCAGTCTACAAAACAGCAGCGCAACGAAGGTTATTTTCTATTCTACCTCTGCACACTAACACCCCTCTGACTTTATTTTCTCTTTATCTATATCTTTATCCCAATCTCTTTATTAGCAAGCAACTGACTAGTTAGACGATTCTTGAGATGGAGAGGGGGGAGGAAGAGAGAAAAAGGAAAGAAGAGAGGGATAATTCGGGAAACTGTACACGGCCACGATGGGTATAATGCCGTCAACACAAAACAGCCTGAAGCTAGAAAAATATGCTATAATATTAAATTGTAGCATACGAACTTCTTCGACCATCAACTGACTGACTGACTGACTAAGTATGTATGTGTATATTAAGGCTTGCGGATGCCTTTCATTAAAAACAAACTACTAAGCATAAGCGAGGGAATATTAGACTATTATTTCAAAAACAACATTCTGTATTCCACTCAGAAAGAGTTGCCAGTACTATACTACAATGTGTGTGTTTTGTAGGCAGACTCTTGACTGCTAACGTCCTTGCATTCCTGAGAGCAGAACAAATCTTAAAATATAAATTAAATAATAATGAACACATACAGTAGCTTTGCCTACAATGTAGCAGACATAAACACACAATATGTTTTACTTTCAAATAGGGCAACTAAAGAAAACAACAATGTATTAGATGAGTAGAATTATATTATTATATAGTTAATATAAGGTATGAGTCTATCAATTAACCAATATTATATAGCTTTCGAAGGAAGTAAAAAGTTCTGTGAATGACAACCGTAGGTACCCTATTATATAATGAATAATATTAATTGATTATACAATACTTCTTAACATTGCTCAAATAAATGAAACATTTAGGATTAAAAGCATAGACCTCACATTTGAAATATAAAGTATTCTAAAGTATAACAAACACAATCTGTAGCTTTTATTCCTTTCACTTTTTGCCCCCGGTTTATAATTTTATATAATAAACTCCGCCTAATAATTTATTTTAATTCTCTAGTAGTGAATTTTGAAACTTTATATATTGTTTTGTAGCATATTCTATTATGTTGTCAAAAATACTTTTTGATAAATATTTTTTTATATAACTTCGTGTTTTACGAAAACTAAACCGTCTCAGAAGGAGAATTTCATACGTTTTTAGAAATATTTAGGTTTTTATATAAAAATATATTTTATTCATATTTCAAAAAGTGTTTATTTTAGGGCGTCGCGTGACCACCTCTTTAGGTGCGCAATAGTGAATATAGCACTAAAAGTTGGAACGTTCATTTAAAAATTAAGTCTAGAAAAGGTAAGTTTAAACGCCAAAAAGATTAATACATACTAGAAATATAAAAAATTCAATGTAAAAAAATGTCTCTAACCAGTTAAATCTACGAAAATGAATATATACTAATACAATGCACAAGATATATATTTTATATACATATAATCCATAATATGGCACATATTTTTTTTGAAATCACATTACGCTAGATTAAATAACAACATTGCCGAACGGAGTAAAAATTAAATATGGATCTATTAAGGTTTCCCAAACTAACTTATAAAGTAATATTTGGAATATCAGCAGACAGATCCAAACCTAAATGATGAAATTTCAGAATTTTTTAATAACCAAATCGGGTTACATAATTGAATTATATTATCAGATCTTAATAAAAAGCAGACGAGGATAAGATACATAAATAAGAAAACAATAGTTCCTATTAACTCACTTGCACTTATCACACTGAATCATATAGCCGTCGTCATGTGTGTAGCCGCAGATGCATCGTATCGGACCAACACTGGCGTTTTTCGCTGGAATTATTCCAGCACCATAGGCGTAAACGAGACCTTTTGAGGGTCCGAGCAGAATCTGAGCACCACCAACGGCCCCCGAGACTTTGCGGACAAGGGCAGTTGCTGTATTATTCTGACCATTGCCTTGAACACCACATGTAGCGGCGGCAGCGACTGACAAGGGCCGTCCAGAGAATCGATAACGCCGCAGGGGCGCCAATTGTCCAGAAACGGTGCGTAATTCCGACTAAAAAGTATTGTTAAAAATAGGAGTACGGTTACTTTAATAAATCGGTGTAAAATAACTTTGACAGTATATTATGTATGGCACCTGTAAACTAAATCCAGAACATACTGAAAAGCACCCGTGGCTAAGTAGGTTCAATACTAATATATTAAATGTGCATGTCAAATATAAATTTTGTTATATTTGTAACGCGTACAAATTACTAATCTAGTGATACATTGGAAATTTGGTGCGAAATTTCATTATGATTCAAAAATTATAAATTAATAAAATTATTAATAAACTAAATAATTTCATCACAGTAAATTATAATTTAAATTTAAAATGAATACACTACGTATAATTTAATGTATTGAATAATAATACTAAATCCTACATACTCGAATCGAATTATAAGGATAAAAATACAATTTAAACAATCCTTTATTTATCTTTCACTACTAGCAAAGAATGCAAAATGTTGAATAATAATAAGCTCATAAATATAATTGTAAGATAGTTTTATAATAACAACTGTTAAATAATAACATCAAAAATAAATAGATGAAAATATTAACTAACAGTACTATTTAGAAGATGCAACTTACAGTACAAAATAAAACTAAAATTGTTTTATTGTACTCACAAAAACACTATTATACATATACATATAATACATGTATATGTATAATAGTGTTTTTGTATTATTTGTACATATTAATTTATTGTGTATATAAATTATTATTATTATAGACAATTTTTACCTTTCCGAGTCTAAATGCCTTCTGCGGAGAGCGACGATGTATTTCCGAGTCCTGAATATCCCCTTCATCCAACGACGAGGTGAGACTACTATTGGTCACTGAACAAGTCGGCACACGGTACTTAACTCCAGGGCCTAGATGTTTGTTGGCAATTACTAAGGAAACTGTCTTCCGGGTCTTAGCCGGTGGTGGAAGTGCACTTTCAGTGGACGAGTAAGACTGGGAAGTTGTGATCACTTCCTCCTCAACAACCATTGTGCTGAAGTCTACACCCTCAGACTCAAAGTGACCGGAAGTAGCAGTTGTACTTGATGGACAGGACGAGGAGATCGAGGGTGTTGGAAGATTAGACACAACCACTGAAGAAGAGGAAGCCGCTATTGCCGCTCTGACGAGAACATCGAAACTGTTACCTGCCGTCGTCGGCTGTTCACTACAGCTTTTAGAGGAATGGAGTTGACTTTGCTGGTGCTGCTGGAAGGACTCATCGCTGGCAGATGCGGTAGAATCAAGCTCTTTGGCAGCAGAAGCGGCTAGGGCTGCGGACTTAAGGCGACTCGTTAGCGGCTCAGCGCTCGCTGGTAAAGCATAGTTGTGATCCTAGATGGAACAAAGTTAGGTTCAACGGAATTAAAAAAAAACTGTTTCATTCAGCAGAAGAAAACTAGTATTTAGACAAACAATACTACGAAATACACACACACATAAGAAACCATTTTAAATATGTCAAATATTACGGTCTAGCAGAAGAAAACTAGTATTTAGACAAACAATACTACGAAACACACACACACATAAGAAACCATTTTAAATATGTCAAATATTACGGTCAATACCACGTTTTATATAATATAGCATTTTGCATATTTTTATAAAAATAGTTTTTGTTTCCTACATGTTTTCAACTTTCAAAGTTTCGGGAAAAATATGATTATTAATTTTGGCCTTATTCATCAATATCATCAAGATTTTCTTAAATTGAAAGTATTTCTCAACATGTAGTAAAGAAGATATTTTCGTAAAATTTTATATATAATAGTTGGTAAAACAATAAAATATATAGATGAAGAAACCAACTAAATAAAAAACATATAATTAAAATACAGATTCTTATACACACCATTATCTAAAGAAAAATAGTGCAATGTTGAAAGGATTTATTATTAGCATTGTATTAAATTTAGTACAATTAAAATCAACAGCAATTTTATACAGTATGGCAAAACTCGAAGTATATTAATATCCCTTCAAATTGTGCAGCGTCATTAACATATTTGTGTTACCAAATTATTTCAAAAGAAGTCAATAAACCAATATAAGGTAATAACCAACTTACATTATAGCTCAATCCAAATGACGATCCTGCCTCACCAAAGGAATATTTGTCCGATCTGACTGGTGACATTTCAGAAGAGCTGAAAAAACAGGATAATGTACTATATTATAGGCTAATGCGCTACAATATAATTACTTACAACAAATAAATTAAATAAAAAATGTGTACCTAGTATCGATTTGCTTGCCATCTCCTGATGCCTTATTAGAGTCAAAATACATGGAACCTAAATCGCACGCTACTGTTTTGACTGGGGATCCACCAACAATCACCTCTTTCTCCGTTTCATCCATAATTAGGCCTCCTGGATCACTGCCAGTTGACCACCGAGAGGTCGTCACCACCTCACTTTCATCAGAATTGAGACACTGAGGATCCTGACTGATACTGGAGGGAGAACAGTAGTGAGTAGTGTGGACATACCGGGGCGATACATCGCTCGGCTTAGCGACTACAGTGGTTGACTGGTAAGTGTCTGGGTGAAGTGACTGAACAGATACAATCCGTGGACCATGTGATGGAAAAATTGCAGTAGGGAAAGTTACATCGCTAGCAGTGGAAGCTATCAACGTAGATGATTCCATCAACTAAAAAATAACAAAAATATATGTACATATATAAAACAAAAGTTTAATAGAAATTATTACAGCCTTGGGAAGTAAAACTATTAAAAAATTAATAGTTATCTTATAAATAATAGATTTATGCATTCTAAAAATATATATAGAAAAAAATCAAGAAGAATGAAAGATTCGATTCATATAAAAACTTAAGTTTTTTATCACACAAAATTATTTAGTGTAGTCGAAAAGTTAAGTACTTCTTAAACGAGTATTCGATCACACATCTCCAGGTCTTTAATTTGAGCAGTGAGGCATGGACAGATTTAGGTAGCATTTTTTTATTATTCTAAAAATGGAAAAGGGGGACCATAAATAACCCACAACCCCGGGACCCACCCCACACTTAATCCGACATTATGTGAATCCCAAAGCATAACGTAGAAAATATAAGATATATATAGAGAGCCAAAATGCTACTAAAAATATTTCATTGTAAGATAACCTATCTATATGAAAGAGAAATTTAAAGTGAGAAAAATTGCATGTATAGTCAAGAAGCATTCTCAGCTGATGGTAAGTATACAATGATGTAATACATAATATCACTACCCTACAAGATCTATTTGCTGTGAACGAATTTTTATTAAAAATGATTTATTTTATTTTTGTGATCATATTTTAATCTTGCACTATGTATAAAATTAAATGTATAACTTGTAAAATAAACAATTTATTTTTCGTAAATGCCAATTTGGAATATCAGCTAGAGTGTTTTAATTGCCATAAACAACCCAATCATAGCTTATACAGCAAATAGACCCAAACTGAATTTTAAAATCTTATGTATGCTCAATTGTTACAAATGACTAGATAGCTTTTAGCAAGTTAACCCTTTGAAAGTGGAAATGTATATATTTTTAAAACTTACTTCACAACATTTTTGTGGTTAAACAATGTGATATATGACTGGAATTTCTAATTGATTATTAAAATGCTAAATTTAACCAAGAAAATACAATTTCGATCATGTTAATACACTATAAGAAAAAATTTGGACAGAAATGGACAAAATAGTAGAGCAAAAAAGACATACCTATATGTAGCTCTCATCGACTGGGTTAACTAATCGAATACAAGTTTACTATTTCCATTGTTTTGTTGGTGTTGTAATAATACAAATCAATACAAGATCACAATTTGTAACTTAACTATAAATTCAAAATAAATTGAATACAAATACATTATATACTGGAATAAATCGTTGATCGTTTTCTACAGACATCTGTCAATTGCTTTGAAGATAGTATGTCCATAGAAAAATCTATCCATAATAATAATATTTTATTTTATTATTCCGTACATTTTACAGAACATCTTATGGAGATGTATAAAAAGAACTAAAGGTAAAGAGTGAACGATTATTTCAGTAAAGCCCATGCTGGCAAGACCTAAAAATTATGAACTTAATGAAGGGATAGATGCAATTCAGAAAGTTTCTCTTAAAAATTGCAGTCAATATCTAAAGGGATGTTAAACAGACAACAAATGCTATAAGTAACATCTTGGGTTTTATTACAAGATATACAAACTTGCATTAAAGGGGGGTGAAACAAATTCAGGTTGGCATAAGATGTTCTGATAAATTCTCTAATGATTGTGGAAAATTAAATGAATGCAGAATGCGAAGTAAAAGAGTTTTGGGAGTTATGCTCTATACAATTCTAACAAGAGTATCATCAGATTCAAAAAGTTAAAAGAAAATGAGTAAAGCATCAACACTTTAAGCCCTAACATTCAAAATAATATTAAATGTACATTAAAACATGTGTGGTTTAATTTTGTTTTGACTTTATTCAACATTACTTTGATGTTACTCGCCCAGATTAGTTATACTAATTTAAAGGGGTGGGTTTAAGAAAAGAAAGGTCATATTAAAAAATATTTCAAACAATTCGAAAATCACATCAACCAAATTCAATGGAATGAGGCATATTATACTGAAAGGATAAGAAAAATAAATATTTGTTGCTCGAAATAAATAATTTAAAAATGTGACAAATGTTTGAAGAAGATGAATGTTCAGTTTAGAATGCTATAGTAAGCATCTTAAAGAAAAAGCATGATTTTTTTCAATTGAAAAAGGAATTACACTATTTGAATTAAATTATCAGAAAATTTCTTATTCTGTGCAGTTAATTCTTCGCATATCTAATTTTAAAATAGCTCACAGCCTATGCTGTTATACAGTGTCATCAATTTGCTAGCATAAACAGAAATTAATCAACAGCCCATAACCATAGAGATGGGCAAATATAGCCATATATAGGGAGATGAGTTAAATTGAAATATAGACGCTATATCTCAACTGCAATGATTTCTACTTACCTGCCATTTAGCAACTTAAACAGGTAGACTATGCAGCTCATTTTCTTTCTGCTGTGAAATGAATGCTCAATAAACTAAAAATTTAATCGAGGCCTAGTAATTGGGTTATCTCAAGCAAAATTAACCCCAAAACAAATTTCTCAACAAATAAGTATTCATTTTCTACTGTTTATCAATGGATAAATGACTACAACAATGAACAGAAAATCGCACCAACTAAACAAACTGGAAGGCAGTACTCCCCCAACGCCACAAAGCAATCGTCTGCCTTGGATTTCCCAACCCCTCCCTGCCTACTATCCAGAGAAAGCGATAACAGTCCTCTTCAGGACTACCACCTAATGATTGATATATTGCAGTATGAAACACTTGTAAAAATTATTCGGAAAATTTAATTCAAATAGTGTATATTCAACATGTAACAAGATGTTATAAATTATTTTGAAACTGGTCAGGGGAAGAGCTCTGGTGACAGAATTTAAGCTGTGGGAAAGAAGTCAAGTCAAGTGCTGAAGTCCTGAAGTCAAGTCAGGTGCTCTAATTGCAAGTGCTATCTATATTTCTTTATACATGATTAAATTAAAACCATACAAAGTTGTTCTAATCAATCAAATTCCAATGCTTGATTGGAAAATGCGTGCTGACACAATAAATATGAGTAATTTTAGAAAATTATTTGAGTTTTGAAGAAATTGAAAGTATTTAGTACAGGTAAAGTAAAGCTACTGGGCAATAGTTTACAAAAAAATCTATCTTTCTGATAGATTTCATTAAGTAATGGGTGAGTTTATTGTTAGTTTTAACAAAAAGTTTTAACTCAATCATTTTAAAACTTTTCAAGGATTTAAGCTTTTTATAACTTTTTTGTAACTTTTATCTTTTTATCTAAATTTATCTATTTTTCTTATTCATTTTTATATTTTTTATTAGGGCTAAACAATTTATCTGGAAGAAAGGGATTCGAAATTTTTAGACAAAAACTATGTCAAATCATATCAATCTGCACATTAAAAAATATATAGAATGATGTAATATTATGTCATATATATAAAATGGCTAATGTCCTAATGTAGAGTCAAGAAATTGTCAGCATATGAGACATCTAGATACATAATAAAACATGTCTGGACATATAATCATTAAGTATCAAGACATATAGACAGTGTCCATAAGTATAAGTTTTGAAAAATGGGATGCAACTTAATGTCTAGTAATTTTGGTAAACATTTTTTTTGTTATGAAAAGATCTGGATATTTTTTAGTATACTGGCATTTGTGAATGATTAATCAGAATTTAAAATTTGTAAATGGTAGGTATATGTACAGTTCATAAATAGTATGAATTTTTCAAATGTAATTGTATTACATTTATTGTACTACACGATGAAACGGACATCCAAGCAAATGTCCATATTCGCGAAGGGCACCAGCTACCGCCTCAAGAACCGGATAGGATCGGGAGGTTGGAAAGGCAGTTGGAGCAACTGGTGGCAGCAATTGAAGTCGCGGGCTGCCAACCCCGAGTCAATCGCAGAATCTTCAGACCAAACGAGGATCACCAGACTACTGATTCTGGCGGAGAAAATCGTCTAGCTGGCCTGGCACATGCTCAACAAGGGTATCTTCGGCCTCACTACAACGAAATCGATGTTGACTTGCTTCGAGATGTGTTACTCACCCTGGCAAGTTCCAAAGAAGAAAATCTATTGGGAAAACCAGGACGGGCAGAAGCCAAGTCTCTACAAAGAATTTTTGAAGGACTCTTTGAAGGAAATTACAACGGGGCGATGCAAGCCCTCTCGGATCGAGTCCATACTCTATCCATCGCGGCAGAACGGGGGTGGCAGGAGGCAGCAGCAAACGATGCGTGATCTCTCACCCTCTGATTTGGAGTCCCACCAACTCAATTCGTCCACACAACCTCTGCGTTTAAGGGGGGGAACCCAAAGTCCCAACGTGGATCTGGACGCCAACAACAGCAGCAGCAAGGAGGACAGCAGGCCCCTCCCCCAGTGGCGAAGAAGGAACTGACCTAGGAAGTTCGGGACCTGGGGTTCTGTGATCTGGTCACTCCTGAACCTTCGGAGCCTTCGGATAGGCTCTCTGACCTTTTGGATAGGACGATCGAAAGTCTGCAGCCTGACTCTCCCACAGCCTACCCAAATCTTGACGCTCTACTTGAAGCGTTTTTTCCAGAGCAGTATTTGGAAAACCCTGAAGTTCCCATCCTTCACATTTCTGAGGAATTCGACTTCAACTACAGACTCTCTAGATTTATCTTTGGAGAAGATCCGCCTGCAAGGGGACTCTTTCCGGTACCTGCGATGAGCGGGCCCGAGCTGTTTATTGATGCCCATTCTAAAACAACAGACTCTTCTTCAGACTCTCTCTCTACGGTAGATTTACTGGACGAGATTCAAGGACTAGTTAACGACCTTGATCCACCAGCGCTCCCAGTGTACACAACGGACTCAGATGAGTTTGCCGCTACTAGCAGCTCTTTGGACGAAGAAGTTCAAGATGTTCTTCCTTCAGGCCCGATTTTTCCGGGAGGTGCAGGACAAGCAAATCCTCTCCCACATCGAGGGAATGCCAATGGTCGTCGGGAACGTGAAGGCCAAAGCGATTCTGATGATTCTGACGGTTGCAATGCTCTTCCGTCGACCCTCTTCACCTCAGCTAAGATGATTCAGTTATGTGCTCCATCCATCCTGAGAGTGGGGAAACTCAACCCTAGTTTTCCAGACCTCTTCACTGTGTTGCCACGGGTGGAACGGATCTTCAGAGAAGGTGTTTGTCTCTTCCCCACTCTCAGGACTGCCAAGGGCAAGTATATTCCTCCTTCACCAAATACTAAAATCATGGTAGATAGTCTCTTAAACTCTGATATTATATACAGTACTAAGAGCAGAAACATATTTCAGTCTTTTCCTTGTGTAGTACCTAAACCCGATGGTGCTCCACCCCTTGTTATTGACTATTCTCATTTAACTAATCTTTTTCCTAAATTTCGTTTTTACCTGCCTGCCTTTCCCTCTATCATAAAGGGGTTACCTTTTACGCCAGACCTTGTTGCTGTTTGCATAGATATTAGCAATGCATTTTATTCCATACCCATTCACCTGTCTGCTCAATTTGTAACCCAATTTTCTTGTGACAAAATTTTTTATTGCTTCAAGCGACTACCCATGGGTATTTCGCCCGCACCCTTCCTTATGCTCGCGATTTGTGCACACTTTCGGCATCTGTTTGCCATTTCTTGGGTCCATATTGATTATTTACTTTTGTGTGCCAATAAGGCTACCCTTGATTTACATTTACCCACTGTTCTCAGTATTTTCCAGCACTCTGGCCTTGCCATAAACTTTTCTAAATCTGTTTTATTGCCTACTAGTACTATTGGGTTCTGCGGAGCCTCTTTATATTTTGAAAAGTTATTCTTTTGGGTGGCGCCATCTATTTGGAAGACCTGTATATGGGTCTCCCACGTTGCCAAGTCTCTTACTCTTACTAAACGCAGTGTACAGCGGTGTAAGGGCTTCCTCACGTACCTAAGCATGTGCATGGGGTTAGGATATGCTATATCCACTCTTGATAACTTGTCTACCTCCCTTTGGGATTTCATTGTAACTTCTAGGGGGGAAAATCGGTACCCTATGTTTTCTCCAGCCCCCTCAGATTCGTTTTGGACAGTGGACGCAACTCCCACGCAAGTGGCGGTCGTGACACCACAAGGACACATCTTGTCTACGGCTATCGCTAAGACTTCTCAACAGCAGGCCGAGTTGCTCGCGGCCCTTTGGGCTGTAGCTCTGGCCGGCAGTTATGACACGATCATCTTGGACAACCTAGGAGTGATCGGACGCATCAAGAGGGCGTCTGGGACCGATGCCAAATTGCTCCGGGTATGGGCTACCATTGCGCATTTGAAGGGCTTGTACTTTCAGTGGGTCCCTAGCGCGGAGAATATAGCTGACTTACCTTCCAGAATTCAACCAACCACGACAGTCACACAACTCCTCTCCGACCTAAGAATACCAGCAGAGATATGCTAACTTTACCAGTCTCCTGGGAGTCTTGTGATCTGTTCCTATTGGACGTTTTGTGCTTTCGCTTTCTGTTTATATTTCTATATAAGGAGGGCTCATACAAACGTCTTTTGTACAAACCAAGGCTGTCTTTTATTATATCTTGTATTGTTTGAATTCTGTAGTTGTTTTGAAAAATATACAAAAGAAAGAAAAATAAATAAATACTAATAATAGTACAATAAATCAACATGTCAATTATTACACATGTAAAGTTAAAAATTTGTAAAAATATTATGTACTTTGATTTTCAATTTTGTAATGTCTTTTAATTGTGTAAAATGTAATTGAGACATAATGTAGCATGAACAAAATTTAGCAGTGACTAAATGTAGCATAGATAGGGACAAAACATAGCATAGGTAGAAAACATAGCATCTATTATTGTTTGAATATAATGTAGCTGTGACAAAACGTAACATAATTAAATGATTAATAGTTACCCAATGTAACATGCATACATACATAGTAATGTTGCCACATAATATATTGATATAGTCTCTATATAGGTAATCAAATTTAGTGAAATTCATAGACCAAATAAAATTCAGGCACAATCCTTATATTATTGTGATATGATTGTTTCAATTATATTTATAAACTATACAGTCAAATCTGCTTTTAACAGATTCCAAAATTCGCCCCAAAAAATCTGTTAAATCATCCAATATATCTAGAATTGAAATAAAAAGAGCAAAAAATATGTTAACTTACAATAAACTTATTTATATTGTAGTATCATATGTTAATATACCTATATCAAATATCTAATGTAATATTATATGGGAATTTTAATAATTATATATATACATATAAATGCAGTCACAACACAATAAGTCAGGAACAATTTGTCACAAATAGCTCATGACACTATATACCTAAAATATGTAAATAGATTACATAGAAGATGGCAAAAAAAATTGATAATTTTTTTTGTTCTTGGTGGAATTTTTATTTACAAGTTTTTCAATAGTATTCAATGCACATTGAACATCATTGGGTACATCACTGTATACTAATGTCAATTGTTGTAACTCCAAGAGTTGCCAAGAAGTGTATTGAATTGCCACTGAGTCATCTACTTCTTCATCATGGTCCTCATCTTCAGCTAGAGCAGGTTTGGAATTTTTGATAATTTCTGCATCAGTGAGAAGGTCACTAGTCTCCACATTGTTGTCAATTTCACTGAAGATTTCCATTGTAACGTCTTCAGGAATAACAAAATGGGCTCACATTCTTTCAGATATGTTGTCCATGTCAGCAGTATGTTTCTCCACCTCAGCAATTACAGAAGAATAGTACATAGTAAAATCGATGTAATTTTTCTGTCTACCCTCTTAGCCAGTCAGAAATGATTATTTACCCAATCATTAAAATAGTTACAGAAATTATTTGACAGAATAAATGCATGATTATATTGGGAGGAAAATATACAAGTAAATATCTATACTTTGGTAGGCATCTGCCTACCAAAGCATAGATATTTACTTGAAACCGAAATTACATTTATTTTAGTGCATGTCTAGTGTAGTTGTTGTTTTTCAAACATGTTTGGGCAGAATATACTTAATATGTAATATACAAGAGATGAAATAGACAGCTATCTTAGCTTACCATAAAATAACAAATATAAATCTTTTTATATATTTTATGATATTTATGTATAAATTAATATGCCTGCAGGCTATCAATGTTAATTAATACTACTTTTAATCTAGTCTATGGTTTGTTATATTATATTTTATAATATATTTACCTAGTATAATATATGTTAATGGAGAAATTTCCCTACTCATAATTCAGTATATATGTGTTGAGTCAGAATATACAAGAAAATCCATTAAATGCAATATATGTATATATTAATATCTGCAGGGAAAATATACTTATCTGTTATACCCAATAATCCATTAAAATCAGAAATCCAATACATCTGGATCCATTATGCACTGATTTAACTGTAGATATATACACCCCTGGTCAAAAGTTTCACCACACCCTAATTGTTCTCAAATTTAATCTAAAAAGTTGTATATTTTCATTTTTTGAACTAGCTATCAGTTTCTGCATGTATTATTAGTGCATCAGGAGCTACATAAGTATCAATCAATGAATGGTAGTCCTGAAGAGGACTGTTTTTCATTCTTAAGGGATGGGAGAGAAAATGAGGGGGGAAGGTCCTGAAAAGGATCATTTTTTGCATTCTCAGAGAGAAAATGTACAAATCTTCAGTATCTGGTGGGGCCTCCTCATGGCACTTGACATTCTTATCAGGGCTTTGTCCTCTCTTGCTGTGCTGGCTTTTGGACGTTCAGACCTATCTCTGTCCTTGACAGAGTCTGTTTCACCATGTTTGGAGAGTAGGCACTGGATTGTCCATTGATTCACATTGAAGTCATCAACAAGCTGAGTCACTGGGCGGTCTGCCTCTTCATACAAAGAGATGATGCAAAGTCACTGATTATAACCAAGACATCTTGGCATCTTCAATTAGCAAAATGAGTGCACTCAGAAGAATTTAATAATTTAAGTGTATCTCAGTAGAATCCCAGGATTTCTTTGTTCATGTCATAGCCAATACAAATGAGCTGCAATGCAGGTCAAAATTACATGATTAACTTCTACCCTTTACCTCAAATGTAGTTGGAGTCGCAATGCAGGTCAAAGTTATGTCATTAACTTCTACTTGCTTTACTCAAATGTTGTTGGTGTCTTAATTTCTAATCTAAATATTTACACATCAGTCTTAGCCACATGCCTTGCCAATCTGCACAGAAAGAGAGAAATATAGCCTACTCAATGCAGATGCAGGCTGGCTATGTTGACACAATCCATAACTAGAG
>JAYRBW010122768.1:0-16850 GCA_036023295.1 Invenusta paracnida
GTACCTGTAAGCTCGTTGCTAGGTCCGTACTTAATTTTATTGGTGCAGTAAAACAACTGACTGTTCATGCGTATAAACGTACCGATTATAACACGCGGTGCGAGCGTTATTAACTACTTTATGAATTTGGGCCTTATTGGACTGTTATTTATTTTATATATATATATATATCACGCCTTAAATTTTCATTAATAGAAAATCATCTTATTTTAATCAATTTTATTTAAATGGGTAGACTAAAAGTAGTAAATACCTACAATTTTTAATTATTTTTAAAAGCTAATATATAATATATATGTAGATTATATTCATTTCATTCTTCCTTATGTATGTTGCCTGTATATATAATATAATTTATTGCTGTATATCTAAAACTGTTTTACTGCTGTCCGTTCAAAAAACATTATTTTGCATAAGCTTTTGTGTAGCTGCGAATACCTAGATAGGTACCTATATTTATTAATCTGCATACAGAACCATTGAGTCGAAAATCTATATTTAATTATTATTTTTCGAAAAATACATAATTATAATAGCTTAATAATTGCCAATATTGTTTTATTTCCTTCTAATAACTGTTATACCACAGCTTATATCATGTATATATATATTGCCTGAAGGGATAATAGAAGTATCCCTCAAAATGTTTAATATCTTATAAAAATCGTTTTGCTCAAAAGTTTTTCATTTCTCATATTTAAAATTAACTTAGGACTGAAATAATATACTTGCAAAAATAAACGACGTGTTAGTTATGCTATGACTGTATTTTATACCACAAGTATATAACATTTAATTGCCTTGACCATTCGAAATAGTTGGCTTTGTTTTATCTTTTACTTGTTAAAAAATGATTTAGTTTATTTCTATAGCTGTGACATATCATATCTAAATAAATAAATACTATTATCAAAATACTTCCTTCATTAATTTGATTTTTTAGGTCAACGTTAGTTGTATAATTTTAATTTATATTTACAAGGTTCACAAAAATCGGCATTTGATATTTGAAAAAGATATAATATAAAATATAGCATATTACAGTTTTCACTTTACAAAAAAATTACATGTATAATAAGTACAGAAATAGAACAGTCTATCAAAATTGAACTGATTAAAAATAGTTCCCTTCCCTCTGAATGATGCTTTATAAATAAACTTCGAGCCTTTGCAGTTCATTCAAGCATTTTAGTTTGTTTAAGATATCTGTGAATTCTTCTACAAATTCCCTGGCTTCAATTTAATCGGCTGAATACATATCTATCAAGTAAGTTTGTGTCTGGCGAATAGCGGGTTGTCATAAAAGTTGAAGAAAGTTATTTTGAGTCCATTGGTTGACCAAACAATCCACGTGTGGTCTGACATTGTCATGCATTAAAAGGAGATTTTTTGCTTGCACTGGCTCATGAAGTTGACTAAAATATCGAACCATATTCTCAAAAATGCTATGTATCGTACTGCATCAATAAAAGAAATATCAATGCAGGCCCGTAGCCAGGAATTGTAGCAGGGGTGTGCGCACCCTAAGAGTTACTATAAATAGGGGTCTGGGGTCTGTATCTATACATAATATACATAATATCGCCAAAAATATGAGAAATAATAAAAACGTTTTGTAAAACGAAGAATACGAACTTTATCAAACATTAAACGTTTGTCATACATACATTACATGTAGGTATGTAGATCAGTACACAGCTACTTAATGAAAAGTAAAGAAAATCAATAGGATCCTGTATAGTAATATGGTAACAATGGATCAATAACGTCAAAAATACAGAAATTTCATTCTATAGTATTTAATAAAAGCATTCTTCTTGGCTTTTACAAGGCAAATCGGTCTACCACTTTTTCAATGTTTAAATTGGCCACAATGTCTTTGTGTGTAAAAATTAATAGTAAGGCATTCAGTCTGTCTTCTCCCATCGTACTTCTTCTGCAACAACTTTTAATCAGACGAAGTGACGAATTAGCTCGTTCAACAGAGGCAGATGTCACGGGCATCAACAACAAAAGTTTAAGTATAACAAAATGTTAGGGAAACAAGTAGGATTAAAGACTTTTAATGTCCCAATAACTGTAGACGGACGATAACTGTCAGAATTCCAATGTAATTGCCACCGATAAACGTCCTGACTTAGATTTGAACCATCTGGAAGATCATCTTGAAATTGGCTTTGAAGCTCAGTGATAACATTGTCATTCAGCTTCTCCAGATTTCTTGGAAGAAGCGCCAAGCCAAGAACTGATAAATTTGACATGTTGCCAAATCTGTTGGAGATTTTTGATATCAGACGATCTAAGTACTGCTGGAAGACGGTGATTCTGTAGTACTCCTCGGCAGAAGATGCTTCGTAATTTTCGCGTAGAGTTTGATGTGAGCATGTGCGAGGAACTTTGGGCGTTGTCCCAGCAGCCTGACATTTCTAGCTTGACAACGGTAAATAAAAGGTTGTGGAAGTCTTAAAAAATTTGGTGTTTTTCAGTCCATCGGGTTTGACAAATGATTTTAATTTTGGTCTTTGCGACGGATTCATATGGAAACTGTTTCACTGAGTCTTCTAATGCACGTCTCCTTTTAGGAGAATATTTGACGAATTTATCAACTTTAGCAAGGTTTTCTATCATATTGAATATAGTTTACTGGCTCGCCAATTTGTATAAGGCCAGGTTTAGGTCGTGAGAGGCACAGTGGATATAAGGTGCTCGTGGATTCTTATCGAGAATATAAGCTGCACACCCATTTTTGTAGCCGGACATATTTGCTGCACCATCATAATTTTGACATCTGATATCCGTTACAGACAACCCTTTTTCTGTTAACTTCTTGACTATTGTCATCCCTATATAGCAGTATTATATACTTTTTATGTATTTAAAATCAGAAGGGTCACACACACATACACGACTGACATTCTTGCTACAATATACTTGTTTAATCGGTTTTTTGGATTTCCATGGGTGTGCGCGTGCACGGCGCGCACGTCCCTGGCTACGGGCCTGCAATGATTATTTGAAAATAGGATTCTCCAAAAAAAATTGCAAGTGATAACAACAATTATACTTTTTGTCAGATAGTTTATTTCGCTATCTATGAAATCATTAGCACGATCGTTTACATGATTCTCTACCCAGAAATTCTGCTTGAATTTACGACGAATATCCAGACTAAGAAATACCTATTTCTCATCTGTTACGATCAATCATTAAATGACTAAGCTGCTAGCCCTTCTCAAGCTAATCGCTGACGCACTTATTAGACGATGCGGTAGCATTGTCTAATTATTATTATTATTATTTTTTCTACAACATAGTTGATTGATATTGACGTTTTATCGGAAAATAGATTTTTATAAAGATCATAAAATAAAGATCATAAAATTGAACGTTTCAGAATAAATGCTGGAATGGTTACCAACTTACTATTAGAAAAAACCTCAAATGCAAACCATTTAAATAGTATATGGAACATGTGGCGTTCGATTTTAAAAACTATTATTCCATTGAGGAAAAAAATTAAAAGTCTAAATTAAATTGCGAAACATGAAACTTGAACTTTGTTTAAATAAATAAGATAACATTTTTTCGATAAAACTGTAGAATTGTATTTCGAATAACATCTGCCATATTCCACGAATAAAGATATTCGTAGTGTTAATGCAGGTACTGATGATTGTTCAGACTATACAAATGAGCGTGAACAACTGATAATGTATCCATGTCATGGAATAAAAGGTAATCAACACTGGGTCTATAGAATTGAATCAAAACAAATAATCCATCCATTGAGTGGACAATGTCTAGATATTGATAAGATGACCAGGATGCTTAAAGTGAATGAGTGCGATCCTTCAAATGAAGCATAAAAGGGGGAATTTGATAGAATACACAATTCTACATATTATGTATAAATAAAACAGATAATTCTTTTAAACAGACACGGTTGTATGTTATACTCAGTCAGTAATTTAATTTTTCATTTCATTTGAAACACGTCTTGCAATAGTCTTATAATAGTTTTTGTTATTATATTGCTAAAACTCATAAATGTATTCAACTCTGAAACGAGTGGATTTATTTTCTATTACTATTTGTATCCTCTATGTACGTACAATAATGCAATAATAAATTGTTATCCTTATCTTTGTCTTTGTCTTTATCTTTATACATAATTATCCTATATGTATAACATTTTGAAATGTAAACGTAATAATTGCTTTTGCACAGGTTTTCAAATATGACTTGGTATAATTTATCAAATATGTATATTACAATGATATTTATATGTACTGTGTTACTGTTGTGTATGATTTAAATGTTTACCAACTATCTTTACAGCTATATGCAGAAATTTAATTTAAAGAATATTTATATCAAACCTTTATTCATCTATAACTCTGAATTTTGGCCATGGTCAGTGTTGTCAGTGTTTTAAATTTGTTAAAAACAAATTCATATAACATATTTTGCAAATTTCGATCGCTTTAAATTTGTTTCTGAGAGACGATTTTGTTTACGGCAGATGTCATTTCTAAACATATTTTACATTAGGAGCATAATCCTCATAATATACATAATAAGCGACAACACACTTTCGAAGGTAAAACGTACCATTGCTTTTTGAATTGTAATATAATGTTTTGAAATATCGACTTTAATATACGATTTTAAAATTTTTAAAATTACAATCATTTTAAATAGAATGTCATAAATGGAAATATGTAATTCAAGATGTTGATTTTTTTCATTAAACTTGTACAAGAATTTCACCAACTTGTTGAATAACTTGATTATTGTTAAATCATGATATCCGGCAAGCTTTTCAACTTTACCATTTGCTTCTGTATTTCCTCAAATGCTTTAGTACTTTATTTTATGCATTATAAAGACATTACAAAAAGTGTATTGAATCAAAGAGATGTTATTGACTGGCATAATTACACACAAATGTATTTTGAAAATATTCGAACGGGTCCTGGTGAACATGGCGAGCCTGTTATTGTTAATTTGATAGATTCAAGACTCCAATCTGATGTACATATTGGATTTAATACATTAGTCAGTGATAAAATATCTTTGTCCCGCTCTATCAAAGATCTTAGACACAAATCCTGCCAGAAAATTAAATATTATAAAGTTTTACCCCAAATTTCCATTATTATACCATTTTTTGATGAGCCTTGGACGACACTTGTGAGAACGTTTGTTTCAGCAATTAATCGTGCTCCAAGACATCTTATCAAAGAGGTTATACTAGTAGATGACTTTAGCCAAAACACAATTCTACGAGATCAATTGGATAATTATATAAAACTTAATTATGAAGGTGTAGTTAGTATTATCCGAACAACTAGGATGGAAGGACTAATAGGTGCTAAAAATATTGGAGCAAGACACGCTACGGGAGATGTTTTGGTATTTATGGAACCCCGTTGCGAATGTAGCACTAATTGGCTGCCACCACTTCTCCAACCGATTGTAGACAGCTACAGAACCGTTGTTTGTCCTTTTATTGACATCATCGACCACAATACCTTCGAACACAAAGCTCGGGACGAAGGTGCCAGAGGGGCCTTTGATTGGAATTTTGATTATAAGCGCCTTCCAAAACTACGTGACAATAAAACCCCTACTGAGCCATTTAGGAGTCCAGTGATGTCAGGTATAGCTTTCGCAATCAGCCGTACGTGGTTCTGGGAGCTGGGTGGCTTTGACGACGCATTAGAGATTTGGGGGGGTGATCGGTATGAGCTTTCCTTCAAAGTGTGGCAGTGTGGTGGACGAATGCTGGATGCGCCATGTTCCCGAATTGGACAAGTCTTTAATCCAGATTGTGATCCGTGTATTGGTCCAGTTAAAGGCGATTACCTTTCCTATAACTATAAAAGAGTTGCTGAAGTCTGGATGGATGAATATAAAGATATTATGTATAAAAAACGTGGCATTCAAAAATTTCAAAATTTGAATATTGGAAACATTTCTTTAGAGCTTCAACTCAGGAAAAGGCTTCAATGTATGCCATTCAAATGGTATATGACAAATGTGGCTTTTGATATCCTTGAAAATTATCCAATTGAAGAAAGGAAATCATTAGCACATGGTAAATTACAAAATAAAAAACTTGGTCTTTGTATTTATATGCAGTATGCATTTCAGAGACTTATCAAGTTACACAAATGTGCGACTGGCATTGATATCTTTCAAATTGTGGATTACACATGGCAGGAGGATATTCGTAGCTCCAATTTGAAGCCCTCTTGCTTAGACTATTCAGCGGGAGAGAAAGAATTATTTATGTATCCATGTCATGGTAAAAAGGGGAACCAGCACTGGGTTTATAATCTAGAAACGAAACAAATCATTAATCCACTGAGTGGACATTGCCTGGATGCTGACGCAACATATAACACACTCAAAGCGGAGGTATGTTCCTTTATGATTGAAACACAGAAGTGGGAATTTGAAAAGATACACAACACCACTATCATTGATAAGCTATACCAAAAAAGTAAACATGGTATAGTCCATAAATAAAATTAAATTAGAGAACATATATTTTTATTCATGAATAAAAAGCGGAAATTTGGGATAAACATCCTATTTACTTATTTTCTACTGAGATGCTTTTTAACAGTATTAATTATATTTAATAAATATAGTGGTGCACTAAAAATTGATTCAATTAGAAAGTTTCTTGGAATATATTTATTGTATATGTGTACCTATTTGAAGTGTTAGCCAAATGGTAAAAAATGATAAGTATGTGTAAATCAAGCATGTTTTTGCAAAACATTTGGTTATTTGTAATAAAATTAGCTTTGATAATCCAAAAATGACTTATTTAAAATCTAAAAATAAAGTAATTTTATCTAAACTTTCTTAATAAATGTTTAATATTACAGTCGATGTACTTCAAGTGGATTTCACATATGTCAAATATCGTAATTTTTAAACCATTCTTTGGAGAAGTCATATTTATTGTCAGTACAATCTAAACGTTTATTCTATTGTAAACAGATATCGCTAAAAGTACAATAAAATCAATTAACCAAACATAAACTATATAGTACTAAACTACGTGATTTATTGATGTACTTTAAAAACAATAATCTGAAGCAGCTAAAGTATGCTGAGCGTAAGCGAAGCGTACTTTAATCTGCTGAAGATTATCTATGTTTTTGGTATCAATTTTACTATCGCACCATCAAAATTGTATGGATTATAACAAAAATGTCACAAATGTAATGTATTTTTTATGACAGGTCTTATTAGTCTATAATGGCATCTTTCACGCCAATCGCTGACGCTCTTTTTTGGCTTGACGACGCATCTAATGTTATCAGTTATCTCCTTATTCATGTAAACTATCTTTTCCAAGTCAATTTTATGTCACTGTAAATGCTTTTTTGTTATTTAAACAGTGTCTTTTCTAAAGTTGAATATATATATATGTTAAATGTACATTTGATGAATATTTCATGTTTTAAAATAGCATATAAAAACATTCTAAATGATATACATCCTTTAATAATGTTTGATATATTAGCATAATTTGTTTGTAAATTAATATTTTTATAGTCATGTGTTTCATAAATCATCAGTAAACGTTTTTTGGCTACCTATAAAATAGCTGTAGTGCAATTAGTGATTTAGAAATTAATGATATATAATTTCAATATATTGCACTTATCAATAAAATTTCACAAATTATTGCTGTTTGTGTTTGTTATTACGAATGTTATTCGTTATTCTAGATACCCCTTAAACAGTTTGACTGATTATATATTTTTTCCGGAGCATATCTGACGATTATGTTAATATAATAATTAAAGATTTTGATGCACTCTAGCTTGATATATATTATTTTCCGAAAGAAAGAGGCCTATATTTCTTAAGAGCTGCTAGAAATGCATTTCTGAAGCTACATCGCTAGCATTATTGTTCTAATTGACTTGACAATGCTACCTCTTGATGACTCAATAATATTTATTTCCTTTAAATTTATTTTAAAAGTAATATAATTTGAATAACAAATTATAACAATAATATAGCATGAGAGATCTTAGCAGCTCTATAGTCATTAATCTTAAGGAGAATAGGCCTATATCTTTAACCGGTAATAAATCAAGCTGGAGTTAATTAAAAAGCAAATTTTTGGTATCAATGTAATCATCAAGCATTATGGAACAAAATGCACTTAAGTTGAGAGTAGAAAAAGATTTCTAGATACTTTTAAAAAGGGTCAATAAAAAATGTATTACAATTATTATTAAACGATGCGGTAGAAAAAGAAACATTAGTATCAGGGGCGCCGCCAGATTTTACCTGAAAGGGGTATTTTTGTACCGGAGCCTCCCCCCCCTCCACCCTCCCCCCCCCCAAAATAAAAAAGAAAAATGAGAAAAGTTTATTTTACAAGTTGATCTATAATATAATTATATTGAATTTTGGGCAGTGTTTTTTTTCATAAGTTGTATTCATCATCAATTATTATTATCCATTTATACGAATTTATACAAGTTTTGTGAATACATTATAGAGAAACTTTAACAAATACACAGTACTGTTTTGTCATCTGCTATACAAAAAGAGTGTCTATCTTAACAAGTTTTTTATCAAAATTAATTAATCTGTTCAATCGATGCAGCTAGTAGGGTTTACAGCTTAAAGGGCAACTTAATAGAATCCCCTCTTTCAGTAAAGAGGTGCCCTAATGCAGTTGAAAGAGGGACATCAAAAAGAGTGGCTCCTGTGTAATTTTAGGTTTGACGTATATGCCAATGTTTCTAATTGATCTATAATATGTTCATTCATTTTAAACAGCAAGCATTGAACAATTTAATCTTGGTGCTATTTTTAAATCAATTTAATAGCTGTACTTCATATTATCATTAATATGAATATGATTTTTAATAATTGTAACAATTAAATCTTGGCGCCCTTTTTATATCATTCTCTTTATTAGTTGTACTTCATATCATCAATATCAATTTAACGTTTTTCCTTTGAGGAGCTCGTTTCTTAGCTTCCATTTTTGTGATCCTTTTGTACTTGTTTTCATTAAATATTAATAGAATTTTCTATCATGTAGCAAGTATTTTATATATTGATTACATGCATAATATCTAAAATTTCAAATTAATTATCATTAACTATGTAAAAATAATCGTAGCAGATTTTTATTTGGAAAAATTTGTATCATAGCATAAAGGAAATGAGTAATAAAGTTAAGCTATCAATTGTAAGGTTTAGAAGACCCATTTTACGCAAATTATTGCATTTGACTATTTTAGTTTGTATTTTCTCTAATATTTTAGTAGTTTACTTTTTACTACTCAAAAACGTTTCATTTAAAGTCACATCAAGGCCAGAGAGTGATCTTATTGATTGGCATAATTATTCACAAATGTTTTCAGAAAATATTCGCACTGGCCGTGGCGAGCATGGTAGCCCCGTTTTTTTGGTTGAATTACCTGAAATAGAGGGTGAACAAAGCAATCAAAATCCACGCTTTGAAAATGGACTTGATACAATAGTCAGCGATGAAATCTCTTTGAATCGTGCACTGAAAGATATAAGGCACAGAGATTGTCGAAAAATGAAATACTATAAAAAATTGCAAAACATTTCCATAATAATCCCATTTCATAACGAGCATTGGACAACTCTTCTGAGAACAATTATTTCTGCAATTAATCGTGCTCCTAAGCAGCTTATTAACGAAGTTATACTAGTGGATGATTTTAGTACAAAAATACAACTTAAGGATCAACTGGAGAATTATTTAAATATAAATTTTAAAGATACCGTAAGAGTTATTAGAACAATGAAACGCGAAGGAATTATTAGTGCAAGGAACTTTGGAGCAAAAAATGCTACAGGAGATGTTCTGGTTTTTATGGATTCCCATTGCGAATGTACCACTAATTGGTTACCTCCACTTCTTCATCCAATTGTAGAAAATTACAAAACTGTAGTGTGTCCTTTAATTGATGTTATTGACCATAGAACATTTGAATATATATCAAATAAAGACTATGGATCCAGAAACTTATTTGATTGGAATTTTACATCTCATCATATTCAAAGAATTGAAGACCAGAAACCACTTACAGAACCATTCGATAATCCCCTAATGGATAGTGGATTGTTCGCTATGAGTCGTAAATGGTTTTGGGAGCTTAGTGGATATGATCCAGGTCTAAAAGACTCGGGAGGCGAACAGTTTGAGCTTTCCTTCAAGGTTTGGCAGTGCGGTGGACGTGTCATGGATGCTCCGTGTTCCAGGATTGGAAGAATTGATAAAGTGTTTCCCAATTTAGCCAAAAATAAATCACTATCAGGTAAGTTCGATCATCATTCATTCAATTTTAAGAGAATTGCGGAAGTTTGGATGGACGAATACAAAGTTGTCATGTATAAATCACGTGGGATCGAAAAATTTAGAAAATTAAAAATTGGGGACATTTCTGCACAACTTAAAATTCGGAAAAAACTTCATTGTAAGCCATTCAACTGGTATTTGAAGGAGGTTGCCTTTGACCTGACTGATCGATTCCCAGTAGAAGTACCAAAACCAAGGGCATACGGTAAATTGCGCAATTTGAAATATAATCTTTGCATTAAAATTAGAAATATAGTTAATAAGCAACACGAGAGTTATTTTGAATTAATCGAATGTGCCAGAAATGATACACAGAATTTCATATACTCATGGAGACAGGATATCCGCGATTTGAAAAGAAACCCCGAATGCTTGGACTACTACTCAGTGGAGAATGCCATGATTATGCTATCGTGTCATCTGAATCAAGGAAATCAAATGTGGATCTTTAACTTAGTGTCTAAACAAATTATTCATCCCGTGTCTAATCAATGCCTGGATGTTCACAACAAAACCAAAGCCCTCACTGCAATGTCTTGCTCACTAAAGAGTAAAACTCAAAAGTGGGAATTTGAAAACATTATAAATGCTACAATTATCAATAATGAATATCATAATTATAAACAAAATTTGAATCATTAATCAACTTTTTAATAAATTATTTTATTTTATTCTGTATATTAATTAAATTGATACATTACACTGACAGGTTGTAAATTTCAATATAAATTTCAATATAAATTTGTTAAAACAAAGTTTTTATTCTATATATATTGATACGTACCATATGTTTGTACATGTATACTCAGGTGTATATGCAGGTTTCCAATGTAAAGAAAATAATATAAAATAAACGATGGCGTCTCAAAATTGAATGCAAGCCAAGAAACTGGTTCAAGAATAAAATATAAAAATAATGTAGAAAGCATAGAAATGCGATTTAACCTTTCCCCGACGGCATCTCAACGTTGGAGATATTCTGATATGATTAAAATATGATTTGTATCTTATCTCTATAGAAGAAAGTAGTTCATTTAGCATTTGATTTAATTAATATAAAAAGGTGTTTCTCGCAAAGTTAAAAGTATATTGGCTTTATACAGATATGGGCTTTATGTAGATAGGATTGATCGACTATGGTAAAGTTTGCCATAGATTAAATTTTATATTATAAAAAACGAATAAATTAATAATATAAAATTAAATGCAATGTTATATAAATCCAAAATCAATACACATTGACAGTTAACAATACAAATATTTCAGTGTGTATTAGCTTGACCAGCGAATATATCAATCTCTTTAATGGCATGTACAATGTAACATACCTGCGTAGATGTTAGATAGCACAAGATACATGATCAGATAGGTATACCTATCTCTATCAAATACTAAATCTTACTTTTTAAACAACAGTAATTCTAATAGTTATGTTATTTTTTGCTAGTCAAGAAGTTTGTTTTTGTAATTAAAAATTTGTAAGATGCGAACACTTTACGGTGGATGCGGAACTAATTAAAAATATCAATACAAACACTAAAAATTGTCTTCTTCATATATTCATAAAATTGACTCGATATGACGGCGAAGCGATTTAGAGTTTCAGAAGTATATAAGTATTTAAAGTGTACTATAAAATATGTATAGAATATATAGAATATTTAAGATATACATAGATGACATATATTATTTATATATGTACAAATGAATGTATGGTGTAGTGTATATCCAAACCAATATCAACATTATTATTCACAGAACATTTTAGGTTTATGATGTGTATTATTGTTATACAGGGTGTAAAAGGACGCAACATTTCTGCCTAATTCTAAATCCCTTTATACAAACTTACAAACTTAATGTGTGTGTGCTAAATCTAAGATTGCTGCTTGCTGATTTTCAAATAATTTATTTTAAATTTGATTAATTAAATCTAAATATATAAGAAGCTAGGAAGCTTAGAAGCTAATAACTGGAAACATATTATTAATCAAATGGATTGCACCATAGAAATAGATAAACAATAACTAGAACCGTAATTTTCAAAATTATTTTGTTATTCAATTTTTACGGATTGCACAGCAGTAATGGTTTTACTTTTATCAAAAGAAGAACAAATTTGTGCGATTCACCAATTTTATAAATCTGGTAACGCTAGTACTGCTTCAAAACACATTGCTGATGAATACAATCGCCCATTGCATCTCTTTCTTCCATCATACTTCGATTAGTGAAAAAAGCAGGCAGCATTTTGGATGCATCAAAATCAGGTTATAGGCCATCCATAATCAAATAATCTGCTTTTAATGCATCGTTATACAAGGCACAGGTAAGGCAAACCTTCTTCATATACGCGCAGGTTATCTTTAGAAATTAATGTAGAGGGAGATTATCAGATTAGTCATATGACAGTGTGTCACTGAAACGCTTGGGCTATAAGCCATACATTGCTCGCCTAATCCACGCATTTCATGAAGATGACACAGACAGCCGACTTCAGTTATGTGAGCAATTTCTGCAAAATTTGGAAATTAATCCTGCATTTGTTAATAAAATTTTTAGTCGGACAAAGCGATGTTTAAACTAATTGAATATATAAATTGCCACAGCTCTATTGGCACTCGATCGGCAATCCCCCACATTGTTAGAGAGGTTTATCAACCTGGCGTTGTGATCTGGTGTGGAAGGCATTCTGGCAGCATCATTGGCCCCTATTTTGTCGATGATATGTTTTCGATGATAACGTGAGGGGGACAATTCATTACAAATAACAAATTAGTTATGTGAATGAAAATAAAATAATGTCATTTGGAAATTTTGCGTGACTTTTTTGCACCCTGTATATTTATTGAAATGTGGTAAGAAAATATATTGGCAGATTCAGACATCACAACCTGTATACATAAGAGACACATATTAACTTTAAATATATACGTACCTACTTAAATATCCAATTTTTAGATAATATATATACCCAATTTAAAAAATTATCCCAAATGTTGTGTTATAGCTTCTCATTTTATAACTATTTCCATTATTCATCATGATGTATGAGATCCAGCATGCTCTCTGGCTGACTATAATAGCATTTATTTATCTTAAACATTAGATAACTTTACAACTCGTTTAACATAAACGAAATAAAATAAATGTTTGAGGAACAGGCATATATTGTTGATATAGTCAGATCATTGTCATTTATATTGAATCATGCCCCGAATACAGTCATTAAGAAACCAGAACATTATTTTTCAAGCTGTTATTTTTCTGTTATTATATGTTCCCTCTTCTGGCCCATTATTGCTGGAGATCTTGTAAACATATCGATGGAAAATTAAGCAGTAAGGAAACAGGTCGCCATGATAATTTTCGCTTTCTTAACCAAACTATTGCTTGCGTATTGAGTATTGATTGCGCTTCAATTTATGCACTGGAAGCTAGATGTCTGGCTTTCTTTTACGACGAAACGCAGTGGATTTGTTTTCGGATTTATGTCTCGTGCCCCTTTTGAAAGAGATGAGTCCACCAGTGACATCTGTCATGGAAGAGGTTACGTATTTTCTCGACGTATCTCAAGTTTGTCGCCCGGACTACATTTCAATTCCCCACTTATAGTACCAGGTTCCAGATACAAGTATTTTTTAGAAGATAACGCAAAAGAACCCAGTGAAGCAGACATGAGCTGTGTAATCGATGCAGTCAAGTTGACCTCGTCCATAAGGAGGCTCAAACATTTGGAGCTCGTTTCTTAGCTTTCATTTTAAAAACACTGCCGTTTTTTTGTTTTGAAAATAAGTAATTTAAAGTGTATTTATATCTACGATTTTGTGTTGTCCTCATTAATATTTGAAAATTTATTAAGCAATGTACATATATCGATTGCATTAGTGTTTTGTCAATTTTAGTGTTTGCAAATTTGACAAAATAATATAATTAGAAACTTATTGATCAATGCAGAGTTATTATCCTTACTCTGTGCTGGTAAACATGTTAAAAAGATATTCTGGAAAATGTATTTCTTCATTTTCATGTTTCTTTGCATCTGTACTGTATCTATAGCCTTATCTTAAAATATCTGTGTTATAGGTAAAATATATAAGAAAACTACACTTTTAGTTAGTATGAAAGCCATACCGCCATATATAACAAAACTTTAATAATTTCATGTAATCCGAAAAATGTTAATAGATAAGATATTTGAATGTTATTATGGTTATAAAAATTTTTCAGTTTAAATAATAAAACTTTTGCATAAAAAGAATATTATAAAATTCTACAAAATGTAATTCATAACAAATTCTCACTTGTCAATTAATCATATTAGCGATGCTTAATGTTAAATATTAAAATATATGTTATGCCGGTTTTATGTATAATTTATAAATGTATTAGGTATATATTGTTTTAATTAAATCCTCAATAAAGTAATAGTGAGAGATAAATAACTGGTATAAAAAATGACAGCATTTTAAAAATAAATGCTAAGATAAACCATAAGCTCAATGGAAAAATGTTAAAAAGATCGACAATTAGTAATTAAACAATTGTTGAGATTGATATAAGCGTAAATGAAGCGTAAATGATTAGGTACAGGTATCACTTATATCTATATATATATTATATGTATATATAACTTATATACATAGATCAACTTGAAAGATAAGAACAATTAAAAGAGCAAAATTTTAAAAAAATTCACTAGTATTATTTTTAAAAATTAAAGAATGATTGCGTCTGAATATGTTTATTCTTCAAATTAAACATTTCTCTACTAATTAATACAAAATAGTACAAATAATACATACTATCATTATAGACAATATTGTTTTTAAATTTTTGTTCTCTTAATATTTTTTAACAAACATAAAATATAACTTGCTCTTCGCCGACATATTTTGTCGCCCGTAATAAAAAATTGCGAACGTAATCAATATTGCTACACGTTACCAGTACTTCCAAGAACAAAGCATGTATAATCTGTCTGTTTGTCGGCTTCATCAGAAGTGATGTTGGTCGTCACAAGCCTGCCGAATAACACCGCGCCACTGGACTCTGTCATAGCACGCTCTGATGTTGTCGATTAGATTCCTTCTTGTCCAATTTGTGATGTTGTCAGCGAATGAAGTCATTGGTCCTTCTTTCAGTCCAACTGGTTATCAACATTCTACGATAAAACCACATTTCTGCAGCTTTGATCGACTTTTCTTCGGCTTTGCAAAATGTCCATCCTTCGCTACCATATATCATGACTGGCCACACAACTGTCTTGAGAATTTTCCTTTTTAGATTATATGGTATAGACCGATATTTCCAGATATTGTTCAACTGGATAATTCGTTGTTTTGCCATTCCAATTCTAGTCTTTATGTCATCAGAACACGAACCACTTGATGCTTTGGTAGATCTAAGATATTTTAACTTCTCAACATTTTCAAGAACTTCTCCATCGATGTATATATTATCATTCTGGTTTCCTCCTATGCGTATAACTTTAGTCTTTTTTGCATTTAACTTGAGACCAGCTTTTCTACCCGCGTGATTGACACAATCTAAAACGATTAATTGCATGTTTGCTTGTGAGTCTGATGCAGTGCTGTGTCATCAGTATAGCGCATGTTTGTGATGTTTTCCCCGCCTATCTTAATGCCAAGTTCTTCAATTTCAGCCTCTCTCATCACTTGCTCTGTATAGACATTAAAGAGATGCGAGATAGGATGCATTTTTGTGTGACCCCTTTCTCAATCGGGAAAAAATAACAATATTGATTTTTCCATCTAATCGTCGCTCGCTGGTTTGTATAAAGTCTTTCAAGCAGTTTTACTAGGTGAGTTGGAAATCCCATTTTTAACATAGGTAGTGACAAACAAGTGGTCTTGTAAGTTTCACATTGTAAAAAGCTTTGCTATAGTCTATAAAAGTCAAATTTGCTTCTTGACCAACTTCTCTGACTTTTTTTATCAGGATTTGGATAGTTAAGAGCATATCACTAGTTCTTCTGTTTTGCATGAAACTCTGACAATTTTCTTCTATCTTTACTTTCAATCTGTTCAAAATGATGATTAACATTATTTTGCTTGTGAAGCTTATCAATGCAATTTTGCGGTAATAATTGCATATTATACAACTTTTATATAATAACATAATTATTAATAAGCCGTTTTTACAATTTTAATATCTCAAAAAAATGCATAATATATTTAAAACAAAAATTTAATACAAAATAAATAAAAGTGCACATTGTTGAGTACTTTAAATTAGCCATTGATAGAAATTATATATTGTTACTGGATTTCAATGATTTAATTCCCAAACTAATCATAGAAATAATTTTCAAATGCATTTCTATTATAATTTAGCAGGCACGAAATGATATTTCATGCCTGCTAAATTTATTGAACAATTTATTTAATAATCTAACCATAAAATATTACAAAAATCATGGGAATTCAGTTTAGAAAGTGAACGA
>JAYRBW010122779.1:0-16849 GCA_036023295.1 Invenusta paracnida
AAATTGATGAAGATCAAAGAAGAGAAGTAGAGGAAGAAAGGACTGAAGTTGATAAAGATGGAAGTATTGGAAGTGATGTCAATTTAGATATATGCACTGAAGACAATGTTGATGAAGAAGAAAAGACTGAAGGGGATGTTTATGAGGAAGAAAGGACAGATGTTGATGAGGAAGAAAGGACTGAAGATGGAAGGATTGGAAGTGATGTTGATGAAGATGTAAGGACCGAAGACAATGTTGATGAGGAAGAAAAGACTGAAGATGGTATTGATAAAGATGGAAGGATGGGAAGTGATGTTGATGAAGATGTAAGTACGGAAGACAATGTTGATGAGGAAGAAAAGACTGAAGATGGTATTGATGAAGATGGAAGGATGGGAAGTGAAGTTGATGAAGATGTAAGCACCGAAGACAATTTTGATGAGGAAGAAAAGACTGAAGATGGTATTGATGAAGATGGAAGGATGGTAAATGATATAGATTTAGATATAAGTACGGAAGACAATATTGATGAGGAAGAAAGGACTGAAGGTGGTGTTCATGTAGGAAGCAGTGTAGCTGATGTTGAGGATGAAAGGACTGATGGTTATGACAATGAAGACGGAAGCATGGAGAGTGATGTCACAGAAGTTAAAAGCAGCGAAAGTGATAAGGAAGAAAGGACCGGGGGGGCGGGGATATTGATGAGACAGTTATGACAGCAACACTTTCAAAAAAGAAGTACATAGAAATTCGACCCATTTTGAACAAAAAACTAGTGTTTATTACATCTTCTGCTATGGACAGTATGCTAATTAAAAAGTTAATGAAACTTTTTCTTTGTGTTATTGCAAAAGGACAGTCTCACATGTCTTCTCTTAATTCAAGAAAGAAATCGCAAAAGCATATTACCTATTGTTTTTACTGTACTTTTTCAACTTGTCCATGTCAATTTTTTTTTGAAATGGATAAAAACCAATTTTATACTGATAATGCTAGATATAGTATTAATATAAAAATATCAGGCGAATTAAATCATCCACTTGATGAATGTCGTTTTAGATGAACAAACAAAGAAGAAGCTGCATATTTCACAAGTCTACTTCAAAAAGGAGAAAAACCATCTTGTTTGTTTGAAAAATTATTAAGTGAAATAGGTCCTGAAGAGATGTGAGCTGGAAATTTTGATCATGCAAAATCTCCCGGTGTAATGCGAAGATTAAGTTCTATTTTTCACAAGGAATCTCATCTTAAAGAGAGTGTATTGTCAGAAATTAGAACTTATAGTAGATGGATGATCGCAGCCGACGCAAGCTAATTAGCATCATACATCTGTATTTTTACTGAATGTTATTAATCAGGTATATCTACATTTTTGATCAAACTATATTTTATATGAAAATATTTCTATGGCATTTGAACACATATTAATAATTAATCTTTTGAAACTTGATTTATTACATTGCAAGAGCTGTCGCACACTTATGTCTATCTATGTACTAACATTTTAAAATACTATTTGCATTATTATACCAGTCTAATTACCATTATACATGTGTATTTTTACTGAATGTTATTAATCAGGTATATCTACATTTTTGATCAAAAACACTATTTTATCAGACAAACTATATTTTATATGAAAATATTTCTATGGTATTTGAACACTTTTATTAATAATTAATCTTTTGAAACTTGATTTATTACATTGCAAGAGCCGTCACACACTTATGTCTATCTACATATTTTGTAACATTTTTAAATACTATTTACATTATTATACCAGTCTAATTACCATTATATATGTGTATTTTTACTGAATGTTATTAATCAGGTATATCTACATTTTTTATCAAAAACACTATTTTATCAGACAAACTATTTTATATGAAAATATTTTTATGGTATTTGAACACTTTTATTAACCCTCTAAAGGCCAATAAAAAATGTAACATTAACGGCCAGTGGGGTAGTTAAATACCCCATGTCTAAATGTAATATAAAGTGAACATTAAAGTCATTACATGATGATATTATTATTATTGTTACATCATTGTATTTTAATAAATATTATATAAATATAAAATGTCTATGCAGTATGTATAACGTGTTCTTTCTATATAAAATTAATTATTTTAAGCTCCAGTTTGTCAAACATTTAATTCATCATATTGATTAATTATATGCGGAATAGTTATCTAATATCAACTGTTTAACCGTCCTTGATTTCTAGATTATAATCTACGGATTTTCATTAGTGGCTTCCAGAAAAATATTGTTTTAATCTACACAAATGTATTATAATTAAGCGAAGAAAAGCATTTTGATAGAATCTTAAAATGACATAATATACATATAGGTGAGGAAACTATGCAATTTTAAGCATAATCAAATTATAATAATTTTTTAAATAAAACAGACATTCGTTTATATATGCAAAACCATCGACAATTTCTGATAAAAGCCGTGTTTATCTGATTGCAAACCTGCTATATCTAAACATATTAACTTTTGGGATCTCAGTTTCATGCTACAGTATATAATTGCTCCTTCAGTTGTCGAACGCTGCACACACAACTAAATTACTCTTCACTATAGTTATACCACTACATGCGCACTTGTTATTATAGAATGATTCATGTCTTGATAAGGTTTTGGAATGCATAAAATAGGACCCCAGCAGTGTGCTATCAACTGTATATATATATATATGTATAATACCGAGGACACCGAAACAAGTTAAAAGCAATTGAATTAGTGAATCACTATTATGTACATGTTTATCTCGACAAATATTTTGTCATTGCAGTTAACGGACAGAATGAGGTTCAGAGTGAATACATCCATTCACTGTACTTCAAAACTATAGTAATACTATACGGATACAATCATGATTGAAACAATCAAATTGCGAGAACCTGTTCTTTTAGACTAAAATATTTGTATAATCATTTCAGCATATAGATGGCACGCAAAGTGTCCAGAAGAAAAGTATTAAGCCATTACTGCTGTAGCTGCCCCGATAGCCCAGTGGTCTCTGGAAGGTTATCGAGATATACCCATCTGAGTTATTAATAGAAAGAAGCAAAGACGCCAAGCAACACAGAAATATATTTTCTTGAACTTCAAAAAATGACAAAAGACGAAGGAATGAAGCAGAAAAAATAAATTAAAATGTAAACATTCATTAATTAGGAGGAGGAGGAGGGTAGAATAATAATACCTATTTAAGATAAATGGAACTGTATTCTGGTGGAGTTTACAGGCTTATACATACATTGTATATAATCTATATAAAATAGCAGTAAAGCCGTCATCTAGTATTACTGAGTATATATTATACATATAAGTAGAGAGACAGAGCAAAAATTGGACTTCTGCATGAATGGCAAATATGTGTTATTTGGAAAATCGATTTTGACTCGAAAACACTTTTATTTTTATGAGTATAATTAACGTTGGGTGTATGAATTTCTTTTTACAAATGACAGTATTGCAGTGTGTTAGGTAAGTAAAAATATGAAATAACCCAAATAATTAAAAACCGGAAAAACCCCTATTTTTATTGGAACATAACAAACATGTTGCTTAATTAACCAGGGATATAGCAATTGTGACTTTAAAGTGATATTATCTGAAGGGGAAACATAACAATCGAAACAGCACCAAGATATATTCTATTCTATGTGGATAAGACTTTATAGTTTGTTGTGAGGTGGCTGGTTGAAGAGAGGTACAGAGGAGGAGTATATGAAATGAGCAAGCACCGATCGGAATGTCATTCAAATAGTCTTTGGGGGTAAATGACTTCCTAAAATAATCGGTTAGAATATAAAAGGTGGTAATATAACGTTTCACAATGTTAATAGTAACTACTAATAAATATGGAAGGTTTAACTGGTCGATGGCAGGATAATATTGCGCATGGGAAAGTAGTAGTGAAAGTGTATCTTCTGAGAGACTCTCTCTCCTCCAATGCAATCGTGCGCGATCTATTATTTGACACCCGGGATCATTTAAATCCAATTACAAGGAAACTATTTACAATAGATTATATTATACGTGGCGTCTTGTCAAAAAAAGACAAAGAACATAATTATGGTGATTGGTTTCATTCCTTTTAACCAATGAGCGAGAGTTAAATCTAGCGGGGGGGGGGGGGTAGTTAGTAGTCACTGCCCCTGGTGACAATTTCCTTGACTGTGGGTCTCAGCAGGATGGTGTGCTCGTACTGGGCCGTGTAGCAGCCCTTTGTGTCGCAAAGAGGAGGGTAAGAGTCGACAATGCCGGCCTCACACAGGCTCTTCAGGGCCATGAGATATCGGGTCTCCCCTAAGCGGTCGATCCACCGGCGACAGAAAGCCAGGGTTGAGAACTCGCGGTTGATGAGGTTGAGGAGTTGTTTGGCGCGCGGCATTCTGGTAGGAGAGAGAGAGAGAGAGATGATGAGAGAGAAGAAGAGAGGTAAGACAGACAGAGTGACCGTAGATACCTGAGCGGAATGTGTCCAACGTCAAAGTTCTTCATGTAATGCGAACATTCCATGTCGTCATGGACAACGCCCTTTCCTGTGCTCCCGAAAGTCTCGATAGCATAGTACTCGTTCTCCTGCAGACGGTTGCCAAGGGAGATGAAAGGGGAAAAAAACCAGGTCGGTTACATAAAAGATGACAAAATAGATTCAATCTTTTTTTTCCTTTGGATAAGTTTGGCTGGAAATGATTAAATGACCAAATTTCTATATTAATTGCCCAATCTATTTATGTTAGAGATTTTAACAAGAGAAATATTTAGTTCCTACTGTGTGACTTGTCATATTTATATATCGACTGTAGCTATTAACTCTATTATCTTAAATAATAGTTACTATTATAATGATATACTTAATTTAGAAAAAAATGGACGAATAAACACAGACGTGAATCAGTGTCGAATCAATATTGTCAAAACAATTGTTGAGATCAACAGTGGAATTTCAGTAAAAATTAAGGCTTAGCAATATATTGATTGCATTCCTGAATAATAATATATTTTATAAACACGACAAGAATCTTCTATTAATTAATAATATAATTAGTGAGTAACTTGATTTTAAATGTTAATATATGTACATCAAACTTAATTTGAAAATATTGATTTATTGAGACTACAAAACTGCATCTAAGATGCAAGGAACAATACATACTTATAAGCAATAATAATGCCAATACTTTATTTAAATTTCTCATAATAATATGTATATGAAAGTGTAACTACTTAACTGAACAGCATAATCTTTTAACATTAAAAATTTTATAATTAAGAGTAGTGCCTAGTAGAAGTTAATTCTTTGTAAAAATGTACAAACATTATATGAAAATAAACACATCTACCATTTATAAAAACATTTTGTGTACATTTATTCTTTCGTAGTTGAATTGAAGTCAAATTATACTACAATGGCATTTTTCGTTACATATTCACGCATTTATTGTTGAACATTAGAGTTGCAATAAATTCAAATTTCAGTAAATCTCTTTATTAACTTCACTAAAACGAATGTTTTATTTACATAACATATTCTGAAATAGTAATAATAATGAACAGAAAGTTTTTAATGCCATTTGAGTTGACCTTCATTAAGTAAATATCATAATTTGGGGGAGCCTTACTAAACTCCAGGATTACCTTACACCGCACCAAAAGAAGAAATAACAACTAATAACGCGGAAAATACCAATTCGATCGGGAAAACGTTTGGCTATGAAAAGAGAGCCTCCCACACACACGTGCAAATCTAACACGTCACTCACTCCGCAGGTAGGGGAGGCAATGGGTATGATTTATTAGAGAACCTGTGGAGAATCAGCAGGCAATGTGAGCACAGTAAAAAGGAGAAGTGGATCCACCGCTGGCAGCTGTTACACCACAAAATTAACAATAACATGTGTTTGTCGTTTGAAGAGGTGACCTCAAGGATAGTAGGATAGCACAAGAAAAATCATGGATTATCTAAGATCAACAAGCCACATGTGTATGCATATCCGTAGCGCAAAAACAATAAAAGCTTATTTTCTATACAGCAAGTAGAAGCATGGATATGTAACGGCACATGAAATGAGTATGTTACAAATCTCAAGATATTAGGCAATAATATATGAATGCCCAAAATTGGTGAACGAACTTAGTTCGGACATAATAATCAAATTCTTCATTTTAATCGGCTGTTGAACCAGGTACAGACCAGAAAAATTACTATTTTCATCTACTTTTTACCATGTAATAAATGTGGGATAAATTTCTTATTATAAATTATATTTCTTATTACTCAAAAAATCAACTCTATAAACTATAAGAATTATTGAAAAAGTCAATTTTACGATTTTTAAATGTTTTTAGTGAATTGGTCACGTGACCAAAATATCAAAATGAAAGGTCAAGCTGCGTGCACATTATTACTCTATCAACACTTATGATTTTGTCTTTATTTAACCAGAAACTCTTTCAGACACCTACCAAGACGAGGAAAAACCCACCCACTCACCTCCATTTTAGTCTGCTCTCCGCCCTTGACAATGGGAACCGTCTTGCCAGCGTGTATCTGGTAGGGGCCGATTGAGTGGCCGTTCAAGTTGCGAATTGGTTTCACTGGATGTGTTGGCAGCGCAGAGCAAGAAAAGAAGGAAGGAGTGTTCATCATGCTTATTCATCCAAAATACACACAAAACAATGTCAGCGGATAAAGCGAGAGATTTATCGATTGGACCGTTACCAAGTACGCCTTCTAGTCAATAAAGTTATCGCCTGCTTATCCAAAGTAACTATTTTAAACTTCCACAATAATTTAATAATAACAAAATTAAATATTAGTCATCTATGAATAATAGAATTTTAAATGGACACATACTTAAATTTCAGAATTTAAACAAAGTTATCGATCGCATCAGAAAGCATAAAAATAAATCGTGTTATTCAATGTTATTTATTTAAGAAATAAAAAGACTTCTTAGAATTCAATTTAGTTGATCAATATTTTACAAAAAACGACAAAAAACTAGCCAAAAAAAACACTGTGCAACTGTGCACAAAATATGCTATATTTAATTGGTTAAATATCTTCGATTACAATTACAGTCCAAGGAAACAGCAAAAATAAATGTCAACAACGGTGTTTTCTCCTTCTTAATAAAAAGTCTGCTCCATATTTTAGAGAACTTTAAAGTGACTGTTGTCGAATGACATTAATGCCATAAAAACAATTAAAAATTAGCAGATTATGTAAACAATAATAATTAATGAAATACAGCGCAGCGCGTGCACTGCAGATTACATTCTCAACACAATGAAACATAAACGCAATTTAATTATGTTGACATTTTCATCCGAGTAGTTTGTTTACCGCGATCAACCTTGTAACCATTGTTTGTTGAGTATTTTGAAGACAGCACGAAGGACTCACTCCCCTTATTACTACCAATGTCGGGCAGGCGGTTCTGCTAGCTGTTGCCGTCATTGGGATTAGTCGCAATAAATTAAAAGGTAAACAATGCTGCACGCACAAATTACAATATTATCGATTTCTTGAAACAACAATGTGGCAACAAGTAATGTCTGATTACGGGACAATGTTTCGTTGATTCAACCCACGCATACAAATCTCTGTAATATACAAAATTGAACAGATATATTAATTATCGATTAGGCTAACTAACGGTAATGCAATGTAATAAAACCCGACTAGCAGAAGCATCGTTTAACTGATTAAAATTTGTCAAATTGTTACTGATTTGCATGTTTGAAATTACAAGAATTAATTAAACGACTCTTAATATTACCTTATAATTTTGTTGTTAAATGGGTTTAAATAATGCATATAAGCTCATGCAAAAACAATCATACACTATACACCTATTACAGTTAGAAATTATGAAATACAATATTCAAGCATGCGTTAAATTAATTGTATCTACGTTACTTGAACAGTAAAATATTGGTAAATCTTGAGCAAATTATAAAGAATACAAGAGTTTATTTTTAAATTCTCCAACTTTTCTATTTTATGTAAAAATGTTTACACAATTTATGGGATATCATTCGAATTTCGATAGCTCTTATTATAAAATATTCAAAAATCGCAAAAGGCTACATATTACATGTTAACATAATAATACATTAAAATCAAATCATTCTGACTAATTCAACTCGCATTATTCACAATTTTATCAGAATTATATATGCATGCAATACAATATCATAATGTCACCTATATCGCATAATTCAGAAGGTCAGCTCTGAAATTAAAATGATACTATAATGTAATCATATCTTGATCACTTTCAGGGCCTTCATTACAGACTTTAAGCACATCAACTCGATAGAAGACACGCCTGTTTAAATGCCATTCCAGCTTTGGTAAACAACGACTCTAAACTGCAGCAAAGGTTGCAAACTTGGGAGAGAGAGAGAGAGAGAAAGAGAGAGAGAGAGAGAGAAAGAGAGAGAGAAAGAGAGAGAGAAAGAGAGAGAGAAAGAGAGAGCGCAACAGGAAGGCCCATAGGCAGAGTTCTCACCTTGATAGGTTTTACCATCCAACTCGACCTCGTAAGACTCCATGACTTCTTGGATGGCCTCCCCAACGTCACACAGACGCACATCGATTCCCGCCTCCTGCATGTTGAGAGAGAGAAGATTCACGCAGAGCTATAAGTACACTAGAGGCGACACTTTTACTTTTCTTAACTTCATTTAAGCACCATTCGTGCACCATGTAAAACAGAATTTTGCATCATTCGAAGCTAAAACTATATAGAACTGTCAAATATGGAAACAAAATACAGGTAGCTATCATGAATGTTAAACTAAATTGTGTACTTCGTATCTAATTAAAGACTGATTCTTTTGTAATTTTAGAACGTCATACTTACTTGCAATGTATTATCAAATTGTAAGCTATAACTGGTGTGTACACGCATCCCATCTTTCTAGCAAATGGATCTACATTAGTTCCGAAAATGTAAACGCTGCTGTTTATAATCAAGTTACTAGAATTTTTAAGGGTATTTAGGTACCCATATGATAAAGCACATTTTGTCTATTTATATAAATGATTTACATATTATTTTTTTGGATATAATAATGTACACAATACTAGGTAATTATAATGTCCATGTTTGTGAATTATAATATCGTCCCTATTTTACTTACAGCTCTGTAATTAAGCTATTTTTATGAGAGGCAAAAACGACTAATACCGAACTATAGGGTGTCCCATATACTAATACATTCATAGATTCATCATTCAAAGACTATAGCTGGAATGTAAAGAAATTATCATAGAAACGGAGGACTATCACAATATTATTAATCATTATTATATCATAAACTGTCCCCTATTATCATATCGGAGGACTATCACAATATTATTAATCATTATTATCATCATTATTATATCATAAACTGTCCCCTATTATCATATCGGAGGACTATCTTGATCAGCAAGTTGTCTCAAAGGTTCGGCAACCACCATATTCTCCGGATGTCAATCTTCAAGATCGGTATATATTTAGAAACATGGAGAATGCTAGATCTCGAGTAGATTTCCCAAATGAAGAAGCTGTGCGTCATTTTGTCAATGATTTTCTAACAAATTTGACACGTCGGGAATTACAAAAGGCTTTCGACGATTTGAAGGCACACTGTCACTATATCATTGAAGCAGGAGGGGGAGATGTTGACACTGGACATATGCTTGAAATTGTACAATACCCATATCATGTTTTACCTATAAAATTATTATAATTATTATTATTGGATGAACAAATGTGATATAATTTTTTATTTGTATATTAAAAAGCGAAATAGTATATGGGACACCATATATAAACTTTCATTATATTATGATCGTATTATAATGATTATAATTCATCTAAAAAATATTCCCAACATAAATATATTTTTCTCAAACTTCTTTCACTAATTGTGGTGTAAAAACTGATGCCAACGCCTAAAATATAGCTAAGTAGAAAATTCAGTAGTAGCTATTCCTAAAATCCGAAAAATATAAGTCAATTTACTATCATTGCGTCATTCATTAGAAGACCGGATATATAACGCAAAGCAAAGACAAATCATGGACTGTACAGGAAGAAGGAGAGCTGGTCAGGACTTCCTTATAATCTTACGTCGTTGTCTGATTCTTATCAACTTTTGAAGCAAGAGGTATAACTATATTTACCACACAAAAACTAATATATTTGCTCCGAAAATTAACCAAAGAAAGTACGCAGAAAATGCCTACAGTAAATCACTGATTGAGTTCACCGATTAAGAAATATTCTAAACTGTAGTCTATTAATAAATATATTATATTGTTATACCAAAATTAGTCAGCCTGGAAATCTTCATCTAGTAACCCGAATAAATATGCCTTTATTTAATTAATAATAAGCGAGCTATCGGACTTATCGATCTGATATTTAAAGCTAAAGATTTTCATTGAGATAGATGACCCGTACAGTGACGCGTGCGTAATTAAATGAATTCGGCATTTGAAATGCATTTTAATAGCTTAATACTGTCTGGTATTTTCTTAGACCCGTTACAGTTTAAAATCGATGTTTTTCAAGGGTGAAAGTGGAATGAAGGCGAAGTGGGATACAACAAGAATTCACCGAAACCCACCCGGATCCCAGTGTTAGTGGCATCTTTGACGGCTTCCAGAAGCTTGTTGTACTTTTCATTGAAGGCGATCGTGAAAGCACAGTCCACAATGCGGCCTGAAAGATACAATCGATAAAAATCGATAGAAAATCTATAATTAGGGATAAAGCTCTCAAATAAAATACGAAGGGGAAATTTACTAGTTTTAATATTAAAGACTATTAATTGTTATAAAACTAGAATAAATATTCAAAATAGACTATAGAAGCAATAGATACGACACTATTCGAGAGTTTTAAGAGCTAATTTACAACAGAAAAATTAATCAATATAGATAGTAAATAGCAATCTTAACTATTAGTCCAGCTGCTGAGGAGGTTTATTCAAGGGAAAAGCGCCGCATTGAATGACCTCAAAATCCGAAAGTATAACTTGTATCTAGATAAAAAATGGATTGCTGTCGTGGATAAAATATTTTATGAGCATTTTATTATTAAAGAATAGGAGTTTTGAAGTTTACACAAAAAAAGATATTTTTTCTCGAAATTAAGCGTATTATTTTCCCTGTTTAATATTAAGAATGTTACATAATATCATTTTGTTCCTCTAGTTATAAACTGCATCTTACTAGCCAAAAAATCTGTATACATAACAATATTTACCATCTAAATATACTGGAATATCAGTTACTACCCTAATTTTGTTAGTAAGATGTAGATAATAACTAGACGAACAAAATGATATGTAACATTCTTATTAAAAATACGTTTAATTTCAGAAAAATATGCATTTTCATGTAAAATTGGTCAAAATCGCACAATTTTCTCAAATTTTTTAAATATAGGAAATAGTAAAATGCTCATCAAATATTTTATACACGGCAGAAACACGGCAGCAATCTATTTTTTATCTAGACGCAGGTTATATTTTCAGATTTTGAGGTCATTCAATCCAGCGCTTTTCACTCGAATAAACCTCCTCAACTGCCGGACTATATTTCCATTGAAAATTCCCCACATTGCTTATTAATTAATCATTTAACCATAAAAAATAGCAAAACGCAATAGAAATTACTAGAGGCAACACTATGCCATTTAATCGAAATAATTATCACCTCCGACAAGATAAGAACAGAATTTTGACGGCAGAAAATACCGTTTTAAAGAGCCCTTTCTCGCTGCATCATACTACTCTTATAACAAGGTGTACATTAATTCAGTAAAACCAAAACAAATAGTTTTAAAATATATCTGTAATATGGAATCTTGAAATTATCCAAATACCCCATTTTAATATGATAATCTCACAATGTATATTAAGTAAAATGAAAAATTTATGGTGTACATATTTTGGTCAACCCTCATGGCATTGGTTCTGCAATACTTTCCCTTATTTGACATGAATAGAATCATGTTGATTTATGCACAATACAGGAATTGGTAACCCCCCGTGATAAACTAGCTAGATAGACGAAGACAATGTTTAGACTTTTGAAAAGGGACTAATCAAACAGATTTCTCAAGCGTCAGCTGAAAAACTACACCGACGAAAAACAACTGAAGCCCCTAACCCCCCCCCCTCACGTTCAACGGGACATATAATCCCCTCTTCAGGTTGTGCAACAGATGGCTCTTTGATTCCTTGATAGCAATATATACTTGATTATATAATTCTTCGGAGCCGTATTTACAATGTATCTACTGCCTGGGAGTTCCTCCAGTATGTATAACTAACTAACTACCCAATGACACCAACTTATCCAAGAGTTGGTAAGAACAGTCAATAGTTAAGTACGTAGGTACTCTATACACTATTAATGTATATACACAATTTGGGTGCATATGTTCTCAAAACGGTTCATTAGACATATTCACAGTATTGTAAAATAGTAATATGTATTTCGGAAACATATATTAATTAAAATTCAAAATATCAGACGTAGTAAAACAATTATTATCCCCGAAGAAAAAATCGATTGGATATCCTTTTAAAACCGCACAATAACTTGAGGTGTAAGTAAGATAGTGTTAAAAATGAAGATCTTATTCAGAAATATTACAATCGACATCGTAAAACGACTTTAGATTGACGTAATTTTGAATATTTATTAAATTTAAATGATATATTTCCACCATAAACATAAAAATTTACTTTATGTAATATACAGAGATTGGCTATCTAAAAAATAGCGTAAAAGTTTAAATAAGTAAGTTTGGGGTCAAAAATACAGATCCTTTCTATTTAGATGTTTTAATTACCACGATAAGACTAGTACAAATACTAGATGAATACCCTTTTAAATGATATCATACGAGTATATGTTGACCACAATCGCAAAACATTTTAATGGTAATATTTTAGATTGCAATTCTAAGTGTATATTGATTAATTTCTATGATCTGAACCTCACTTTAGTATACTACTTCATTTGTTAAATCAGTAGTATGCAACAGAGATAAGAGCGCAAAGATTTCTGCCATCAAATTTTCTGTTTCAATTTTGTAAATGGCTTCAATTAATTCATTATATTTATGAATAATAATGAATAATTGGTCGGTATATTTTAAGCATTCTTAACAGTTTCACTAACACAGAATTCGTCACTCTAGTCTATATCGGCGAATTTGTATAACTGACCTATTTTGCATATCATCAGTTAGTATTTCGATATAAGGTATATCAGCATTAGACTTTTTAAAGTTTATATATCACCGGTATGTATATCGCCAGCAGAATTATAAAAAAAGTAATTTTATTGATAGTAATCAATCTAATAAATTGTGGCGAAATACGATTGTGATTCTAACTGATACAATTCTGGGCCGATAATTAATCTATGTATATGAAATGGGTCCCTGATAAACGTGTGGTGTACGTGATTATCTGTCAAGTTGTTACAAATTTCATGTTGTAATATCCTACTTGTGTTTTATAGATATTATGATAAACTGAACAACACAAAATAACACAATCGATAACAACAATAATAACAATCGATATAACACAATCGATAACAAATAGATGTAACAAACAATTACTAACAGTGAGATGGGATACAAGTACAATTAGGATACTCCATTAAGAGAGCTCACCATTCACATGCACTCCAAAATCGATCTTGCACACGTCATCGTAGGTGAGCACAGTGGTATCCCCAGCATTGGGCGTGTAGTGGGCGGCACAGTGATTTAGGGAGCAGCCCGTGGGGAAGGCCACACCGGCATCCAAACCACGTTCCTTGATCAGCGCTCTTGATGTTTTCTCTAGTTCCTCGCAAATTTGAATCATTGTCAAGCCCGGTTTTATGTAGGTCTGCATGTACTGGCGCGTCTGACGGTGGACCTCGGCGCCCTCACGGAAAGCCTGATAGATCTCCTCATGGGCCATATCATTAGCGCGAGCTTCAGCGCAAGTGGACCGGTCACGTGCCATGCGACTATTTCAATGTATTAACATAACATAATTTATGAAATTATAACAATTATACTGTATATATTGCATATACTGCTGACAGTTCATATTAAGTAGTAAATAAATTAAAAGTTGTATTAAATTGGAAACCACATATTTTATTTTATTTTCATTACAGTTACTAAATAATAGACATCTAATTAAAAACACAATCAAAAGAGCCACAACTAAGAAACGTCAATCTGTGAATTTTAAATTTCTATTGCCGATAATTTATAAAAAATGTTAAAGTCATATCTTTAAGCATAAAGTACAGCAAAAACCCATTAAAATGGCTACTATCTACTTTTCTTAGATGCTAGATCATTATTATATTAACCAGTACCTATTGGATTTAATAAAAATGTTTTTAAAATGCTAGGAAAATTAAAATATATTGACGGTATATATTGCATTATATCATAATGCTTATGTATTTAAAATTCGCCGAATTAAAAATATTTATAATGCACTCCACGTACAAAGAGAGTAAACAGTTTACTAAACAGCTCATCTAATCAACTGTAGAATTTCGTTTAATAATTTGCGAGTAGTTTAGTCTAAACATACAGAATGAGTATTATAGACAGTGACAGAAATGCTGAGCACCCAGACCAATACTGAGCCTAAATTGACCCCAGATAACACTGACAGTGCAGATAGTAGTTAATATCCAGGCACTCAAGCAAATGTCAACCACTATTAATAGTATACTAGACTCCAGTTGAAACGAGACACAATACTGGCATTACGATTTACGAAAGGATGCGTCGAAAAATAGTCCTCTTCGGACTACATCAGAAACTTGACTGATGGACTTAGACCTTTCTTTCCAATCAAAATATACAGCGCTGTATCTGAATAAGCAATGTTTTGAAAATTACAAATTCAACGGTTCACCTGTTGCAAGCTGTGTGTTGATGCAAATTGTAACTTCATGTGTAGTTCTGTATCGTGAGTATCGCGCGCACGTTGATAACACAAGATGTCCCGCATATATATATATGAGTGCAGGATTTCGACAGCATTACAAAACAAGTATTTCTTTTTGCCTCAAAGATAATTTAAACATTACAATTTATTATATTCTATTCAAATAAAATCGAATATGTTATTATATGTTTAAAAACTAAAATATCCTTAAATGATAAATTTTTGTTTCTTTCTGTCATACTATATATGTTGACTTCTTTGCGAACCGCACTAAACTTTGTGATGAGTCTGCAGATACACTTCAGCCTATCACCGATTGCGTCGCTTTGCAAAATAAAGTAAAATTCTATAAGTGGGAATCAACAAGTTATAAGCGTTGCCAAACAATTAATCACAACTAGTTGCAGAAATCCAGTTTTATCTATTGTCAGAAAGATTACTTTGATTTAATTGGTCCATAGAAGGTGTCCATAGCTGAATTTGCTGGAAATCAAATCTTACTAAACTACAGTGGGTTATTTGAGTTATCCACAAGCGAGCTTTATGTTGTCGGTCACCATGACAGCAGACTGATTTGGAACTCACCCGTCTTGAGAGACTGGATAATTACAGAGTTCACCCGGCGGGAATTTTCCATTTGGGAAGAGTTCACAGATTGGGATGCTCGGGGGAGAAGTCTGTTTCTTCACTGGTGTCACTGAGCTACCGTCACCTGTGGCAACGCCGCCTGTCAATATAGAAGGGGGGAGAGACCATTAATCCAGTCATATGCCATAACTCTCGGAAACAAGTAAGTATAATTAAGTTTAATCGCAAAATTACTATAGAATAAGAAAGCGAAGAAAAAAAAACAGGTTTATATTGATTGAAAAAACAAGTCTTTTACTCGGGACAAGAAGGTTTCTTAAGATTTTGATAGATAGGAAAGGACTTCTAAAACTCTGTTATTTGAACAGCCACCTAAAACAGCTTTCATTTCTAGAATTTAGATAAAGATTACTACTAAAGTCTGATGAGACATGCTTCAATAGAAAGCATTATTATTTAAAAATTGTCGTTGTATCTCACCAATAACAAGTTAGGCAGCCCTCTTAAGTAGACGCATTTGAATCAATCGATACTTATACATAGAGTTTACTTTTAAATGTTTTGTGCGAGCGACGTTGTACCTGAACAACATAACAATAAATTCCTTAATTAAAATAATTTGGTGCCATGCGTCAACATTACGAAGAAGAAGTTACCTTTATAGCAGTTATTTATCCATTTCTAATAATTACAAAACCTCATTTTTAAACAAAAAGGTAATAAAATGAAGTGTCGATTAAAGAATGAACTATAAAACCGGTATTTCACTCAAGGTCATTCCGTCAGTGAGATTTCCACGATTCTGCATTAAAAGTGGACGGATTTTCAATACCTATATCCCTGTAGAAGTAAGATTTTCTCTCGCTTGGTCAGTTGTTTCCTGTCCAATCAAATGCGTCTCGTCAAAAACGTTTCCATTTTGATATGAATACATTAAATATATACACGTACGTTATCCACTAATTGATAGCAGGAAGGCCTGCCAACACGAAACGAGTATGCCGTCAAAAAATGATAAATACTACTAACACCATGCCACTTTTGATGTGAATTGTTCCATAAGGTGGACCCAGACCTGCCACCTAATGACATAGTAAAGCGGGACAGTATCCCCTCGGAGTTGGAGCCACATGGCGAGGAGGGAGTCGAACCTATAGGTGCGCTAATTTTTTTTGACGTTTTGCATATGGAAATGCATCTAAAATCAATTACATCTACTCTCTCAGATAAATTTTCAAGTATTCTGCACACCTTTCATTAC
>JAYRBW010122790.1:0-16848 GCA_036023295.1 Invenusta paracnida
AAGCTCCTGTTGCATCTGAGGAGCCGGCAGTAACCCATTTTCCGACTAGTAGATCCGATTGATTGTAATAAAACAAACAAACAACAACAGCATGGATTCCACAATAAAGACAAAAGAGTCATCTACCTTCTCGACAATGCCAAGGCATACAATAAAGTTTGGCGAGATGGACTCATATCAAAACTCTGCAACACCAACATAGGATCCAAGACCATCAGATGGATCCAAACATGGTTAAGCAACAGAAAAGCATGGGTGGAATATGAAGGAAACAATGGTAAGACCAAGACCTTCAAACAAGGGCTCCCACAAGGTGCTGTCCTCTCACCAACCTTGTTCCTCATCTACATAAATGATGTCACCAAAGAAATAAACAAGAAGTGCAACATCAGCTTATTTGGCAACGATATTGCCATTTGGGTTACCAACAAAGACATCGATATTGCAACATCTATCGTCCAAGATGCAATCAACAAAATACACCAGTGGTTGATGAAATGGCTAATGACACTCAGCATAGAGAAATATGAAGTCAGTCTATTCTCCCTCAAAATCAAACATGCAAAATTAGAACCAGCTATCTTCATTGAAGGCATCCAACTCAAACACAACATCTATCCTACATTCCTTGGGATAACCTATGATACATGACTCTCATTCGGTGAACATGTCAGATGTGTAATTGAAAAGACATCAATATCATCAAAGCCCTAGCTAACACAGAATGGGGATACCAAGGGGACCTCCTGAGAACTATCTACATCTATCTATGCAGATCTAAGATGGAATATGGTAGCCCAGCTTGGGCTCCATGGATAGGCAAAATCGACATGAACAAGCTTGAAAGCCTACAACTAGAAGCAGCTCGCAAGATCTCCTGCCTTCTCCAATCCTCTCCTAGAGATGCAGTGCTCACTGAAGCCAACCTGAATAGCATCAGTAACAGAGCCGAAACACTAGCTACCATAGCAATAGAAAGAAGCCTCAGATGTAATAAAGATAACCCACAAAGAACTACCATCGAAAAAGTCCAAAAACAAAGATTGAAGAAGAATGACCTCAGAGAATCAGCAAAAAAGAAGTGGAACACCCTTTTCGACAACAACACCAAACCCTGGACCTTCCCCGAAATCAGAAAACCATGGCTGAGCAAAGGCAAAATCACCTACGACACCCAGGGTATGAAAAACAAAGAAATCGAGAAAAATAAAGAAATGGCAATGAAGAAACTCGAAAATAATAAAGACTTTGATTTAATCATTTACACTTATGGGTCAGCAGCAAGTAGTAAACTTAAAGGAGGCGTAGCAGCTGTTATTACTACAGGTGAAGCCAAAACACCTAACACCATAGAATCCATCAAGATACCAGCAAAAAACTTTTGCTCATCTTACCAAACCGAGATGTATGCCATTGTAGAAGCACTAAATCAAGAAGAAAGAGTTTGGTCAAAGACGAGAATAGTCACAGATAGCAGATCATCTATAGATAGCATTAAAGGGGCCAAGTACAATACCAACAACAACATCCTATAAGAAATATGTACAATCTTAGCCAAAATCAACACAATCAAAGAAGTGTTACGTTCAAATGGGTGCCTAGTCACTGCGGAGTGCCTGGAAATGAATTAGCAGACCAAGAAGCAGCAGTAGCAGCTAATCTTCCACAAGACAACACTAAATGGATCTACGATGTTGCGGAAGCCAGATGTAAATTCCATGAAACAAAATATGAAATAGTTAACGAAAGATGCAAGAAAGTCTACAGCAAGAAAATCGACCACCTCAAAGAAGTAAATATGACAAGGCAAGACATCACTACCATCAAAAGACTTAGAACAGGACACTCCCTCGAACTTAAGAGCTATCTGAAAAGAATCGGCCTCAGTGAAGACGATAAGTGTAGAGCCTGCCGTGAGTACGAAGAAACCATCGAACATGTCTTCGAGAAATGCTATAGAGCAAGAAACATGAGAGGGTACCACAACATCACCGATATCTCCAACCTCACCACCGACCCGGAGAACTCCCTCCGATACTGGAAGAAATTCAAGGAGAAATATACAACCCCACCAACCCCTAGTCTGTGATACAGTAGCCAGCAAGGTGTTTGCTGAACAACAACAACAGCAGCTTGTTAAGAAAATTCACTATATAAAACATAAACAACAAATCAGATTGTTGCTGTAAATTTAGTAGTTAATTGATTGGCTAACCAAATTGTTAAGCATACATATTTTAAAAAAATAGTATTGTTAACTGCTCCAAAACTTTTTGATGTTTCACATTTGAAATTAAATTAACAAATTTGTTACGATGATTAACAAAATGGTTAACTAAACTAGAAATGTGGAACCACCTATTTCTTTGGTTGGGTAATGGTTGATTTGTTGGGCAATTCACCTGACCTCAACCCTGTGGAAGATTTATGGATGAAGCTACAGCAATCTGTTCTAACGCAACCAAGGCCTCGAAACAGCAAATAGGTCATCATAAAAATCCAACAAGAATGGGAAGTATTACTCCGTATGAATGTAGAGATTAATTGAGTTTTTCCAAGAAGAATTGGGGCCTGTTTGTCAGTACATATACTAAATATTGAAATTATCTTCTTGTCAAACTAGACATTCTGCTACAAAAGGTTATGGTATGCATTTAATATTTTAACGGTTCTAGTCTAACATGTTTACAAGCTATGAATTACTTTATCAGTTATTATTTGTATTGTTAAAAAGATAGTGGTGGATCAGAAACTTCTGATACACCCTGTATATATAACGAATATATATTTGAACAAATATGTACTGATTATAATTAGCTCATTTTTATTCATTTGTTTCTTTCATTAATCGCCGTTTGAATGGTTAGATGTTAACTTTTTTTAAATTTGAGTCAAGGCACTTATAGCAGATTTTTTTAAATTGACATATTTTAATATTATTGCAGTGCTAATTTTAAAAATATTTAAAACTCTAATCATTAAAAAAACTGCATATTATTACGTACCTACTCACTAAATTTTTAAAAATCTTCGGATTTCAATGAAAATCATATTCTTGAACTTCATTGATAGCTTATTGATTCTTGCAACAAATCAAACATTACTTCTTACATTTAAAATCTAAATAAGGCTTCAATTATAGTCAATTTAAATAATAATCACTAGTCTTTATTAATTTAATTTTACACATTTTCTAATCAAACCAACTTTCATATATAAGAATAAAATGCAAGCAAATAAGTCAATATTATATATTTATAATTGTAAAAAAATATCGTATACATCGATAGAATTGAACCTAGTATAATATATATTACAGTATACTCGTATATAATATTAAAATAAATTACATCGTACGAAATAATGTATAGATACAATAACGGAGCTTTTGCTTATTTCGACTGATTCACCCATCACCATATACGCAATGTTACATAATATGTGCGGAGGCTACAAAAAAAGGGAACACCTATAATTACTATGAGAATAAATAATAACAGCTATAAAACAAATATCTTATCAAATAGCACATTTCATTAAAAATTTTCCCATGAAATCAATTGACACTTCTTTAAATGGCTCAATAGTTACAAGTGAGTATATTGTGTAGATGGCTACATATTATGTCGAGTAATAAGATGCAAGTAAGATACGTTGTAAGTACACAAATGCAGAAAATTATCAATAATATTTCTAACTAACCTATAATAGGTGCAGTGCCATATACATATATGCATACAAAAATCTAAGACTGAGGTAATACGAATTTAATCATGAAAAACAGAAGGCTTATTATATTTTCCTTTTTTCATCTTAAACGAATACACCAACAGTATAGAAGCACACATACATAGGAATATTAATATTATTACTAAATAATATTACTTATCACAACCTTAGTGCGTCAAATTTCATCTGAAGATATACAAAAGTATAATATGTATACTAAAAAACAGTCGTCCAAGCAATAATATTGTACAGTGCCATCTTACGTAAAGGGCAAAAATTAACTGATCAATTAAGAATTGCATAATAAAAAAATAAGGTTTATAATGTAGCTGAAATGTATATATATATATATATAAATACAGAACAGCATAATGTGGTGGATATGCAGTTATATGTATATTTATGCTTATATAGCAAAAAATAAGTAAATACTATTACAGATTCATTTTTTAGAATGTCAATAAAAACACTTCCAAATGCATATCTAAAAAAAGAAAAAAGAAAATATTTAATGACTGAAAATCTCGACAAAACAGCTGCATCATTGTAATAAGTTGAACATTTAATTAATTAGTGAAAGAAGATAAAACTTTATTGGTAATAAAAAAAGTCCCCGGGTAACTTTCATAATAAATAAATGGAAGATTTCATTAGTGACTTCATAAAGATTAGTACGATGTTTGAAAATAGGAAACTATTTGCTTAACAAAAATCGCCAAATCCATTTCAGTGGTTTATAAACATTTCTAAGTTTTTTTAAGTTAATACAACTACCATGTTCTCACTATCCTTAATGGTTGCCATATTAAAAGAGGAATATATTATTCTTAAGTAACAGATTATAAACCCAATACAATTCATAATGACTGTTGTTTCAATTATATTAGAAATTCAACTATACAGCATTTCTTCTGTGCAAGTATGTTTAATGTAAACTAAAATAAGGGTAATCTCCAAGTTTCCAGCGTTAAATTATTTTCGCTTTTAACGGTTTTTTAATGTACATATTTTTAACTGTATTTTTTGTTAAATTATATAGTTTTTCGTTTTAATTTTACAATTTATTTAACGCTACTACCAATCATTGCCCAGTACGTGTGTCCTGACACCCGCATTATAACCGATGGCTGGCAGGCCTACAACGCTCTCCCTAACCATGACGTCGTAAAACCATCGCTTTAACTTCGTGGACCCTGACGACCAATCAGTACACACGAACAGAGTGGAAGGCAGCTGGGGACTGGTAAAATCAAGTTCCGTGCAATGCGAGGAACCAGCGAGGCACTCTTCCTTATCCATATCCAGGAGTTTCTCTATACAAACAATTTTTTTCGGAAATATCCTGTATTGGATTAGACATTATTACGATTTCTGATTTGTTACTTGTGATTCGTGTATAATGTTTCTTGTTGTAACACTTATATGAATATTTATGTTTTTCTTATTTAAAAAAAACGTAAAAAAATCGAAAAAAGCCGTAAAAAGCGAAAATAATTTAACGCGGGAAACTTGGAGATTACCAAAATAAGTAGTTAAGAATATAACATAATTCCCTTCAGAGTATTTTAGTGAGAAAAAGATTTAAATATGGCAAAATACTGAACGTGTACTGATTCGTGTAAAGGCTACGAGTATCAACATCGATTCAGATAATCGTACATTTAACATAAATTCCTCTTATTCTCGAGTACGAAAATATGTACTGTTGGTTGTCAATGGAAACCGTTCTCACCTCTGCGAATTCCCCCAACATTGAGTGTCTAGGCAACTGTTTCTTCCGGAATCACTGACTTGAGCTTCTAAATTATGGAATGACCATTTTATTAATAGAAATAATTACAAAAAGGTGCAGTATTATTTTATAGAAAGAATACGAACATTATCAAAATTAATATATTATTAACTAAATAAGTTTACAAAAAATATATTTTTAATATTCAAAATGTTCATAAACATCATATGTACATTAATAAAATACAATGTTTAAAATCAGAAAATTTTGATCTGTGAGAATCCTTTTTTAATTAAAGAAATTGAAAGATATCAATACAAACATATATTTCTGAACAATTAAATAATTTATGAAAAACAAGAAATAAGTAACAGCAAAGCAATCTATTTTAATCTATGCAGTAAAATCTGCCAAACTATGAACTTTTCAGGAATACTACTCTAGAATTCAGAAAGAACTGAATCGCATGACACTAAGCTAATACTACAATATTACTCACTCCTCGTAACATAAAAGTGTAATGTTACATGACGATCTCATTCAGAAAACTATATTATTATACAAATTATCTTAACTCATGGTTCATTCACTATAGAGATTACCATGAGAACACGTTAGACATGCCGTGAACCAGAATAGAACCATAAATAATTACAAAAGCGGACTATTTCGGCACTAAGATTTTAAAATTTTAATAAGTGAATCAATAACTGCTTACGTTTTTTACTAAAAAGAAGGAGTGGAAGAATCCGGTTTTAAATCACTCAAGTTGTAACCATGTCAATATCATAGTCTTTATACATTATAAGTGAAAATAAATTATAACATGATATACGTACTTATGCATATATACACATTGGTTGTCCATTGCAATTCTTACATAACTCATTTACACGATTTAATAGGTAGATTATAGAAATACACGATTAACCAGATTGTTAACTAAAACTTAATCTACCAAGTGAAAACTGAAAAACATGCTTTATAGGAAAAATCGATAGTATAAAATAAAATACTATTACTTATTAAATTGAAATAAAATAAATATCTTCAAATAATATCGAATAACATTTCATTTTGTGCAGATTCAGAATGAATAACATCATGAATAGAATAAAGATTACATTTTGTTTAAAATGTCAATAAAAATAAGAAGTTGAAATAGTGTTTTTGAAAAATATTAAATGCTAAAATTAATATAAAATAAAATGTTAAAATAGATACAATTTCATTTTAAAATAGGACTTCAAAGCTTAATAAATTTATGTTAAGCCAAAATACATTTGACAAATGAAATTATTACAAATTAAGAAATATAAAAATATAATACCACAGATAAAAAATAAATATACATTAAAGACAATATATGTTGATTCATATCACAAATAGCAATATATTACATGAACTAACATAAAGTTTAATAAATACGATAATATAGATGATCAGTTTAGTAAATACAAAATAATTAAAGAAAAAACGTCAATTATTTCTTTTTAAATCACACTATACTTGAAATAACCAAAATATTAAAATAATGAGTTGTTAAAAATGTTACATAAGCTAAAAAGCAAAAAAACGCATTAAATGGTTTAAAAGTATTAAATGAAGATGAACAAATTAATTATCTGAAGTTATAAAACAGTGTCAAAAAGAATATTATTTAACTGTAAAAGAAAATAAATTAGATTCACGATGACACAACAATAGCAGAATTATTGGCCCATTGATGATATAAAATCAGATTTATGATAAAAAAGATCATACAAATCGTTAACAGAATATCTAAAAATGCTTCTGATCCTATATATTACACCCCATATTATATTACACGATAATATGACATTTCCACATGTTTGTATGAATGTATGTTTTTTGTCATTTGCATGAATATAATATGTACTAAAGTTGAAAAAATATTAATACTTAATAATATACAAAACAAAATGTTAATTATGTGCAGTAAAAATCCGGTTGTGTTATAAAATACTAATAAATATTTTTAAAACATTATAATTTGATACCGATTAAATATAATACTGTATATTCTGCTAATTTGATAAAAAAAGTGCTAGAAATATTTATTGCCTGTAAATAACTTTATAATGAATAAATAAAAAATGAAATTTTCGAACTGTGATAATTTTTAAAATTTAATATCAGAAATTATAACTTTTTAATTTAAATATTTAACTATTCAGCTCAAGCAAATTTAATAAAGACAAAAATAATATAAATTAACACCTCGTTTTTAGGAATAAATTAATAAAAATGAGTCAAGATGGCTAACTATTGTTGATGTTCGAAATACATCTAAGATATCTTTGTTTTTAGAATATCTATCGAAACGCAGCCAATTAATACAAATAGTCCAATAATTTTAATGAACTCAAGCCGTTTTTCAATGATTACAAAGTCGGACAAAGTCAAAGTATTACAAATTACCAGAAAATTAACGCAATAGTAAAATTGTTTGAATATACTGAAATCTTTTTGGGGTTTCCTTTTAAGAAGATATTGATAATTATCAATATAATGCATCAATGAGCCAAATTAGGAAATTAGGAAGGCAGGACAAAACTAGAACGAAAGAAATGGTAGGTAGATATATCGTTAAAATGCATGGCAATCAATTAACTATTATCTCTGGTTGTAAGTATCTTACTCATCATCTTCCTCATTCAACTGGATTCATCGATTGACGTGTCATTGATTGATAATTATTGTAGGAAAATGGAATATTCAGTCATAGTAAACAAGATATACAGAAAGTATAATTATTGGAAATAAGTCATTGGAAATGGAGAAATGTGTAGATTTAAAAGAGGGGTCAGCTAAGAAAGATTGAAATTATTGTATAGTATAGAGAATAAGGAAGTAACAGGGAATGTTTTAACGTCAACTAAAAAGCCAACTGAATCCGACCAACTTACCAAGTCTGTCGTTTCGTGCTATAAATAAGGAGTAAAGAAAAAGAAGAAGAAAACAGAAGAAATGAGAACCGTATATTATAACATGTGCGGTCTCCTTTTTTATAAATTAGCAAGCAAAGGCTTGTAATATATGTATAAAATAAAAATTAATAAAACTGAACCCAATTAGAGAAATGATGGACTTACATCCTTATCTCTTGGAGAGTGATGAATACCTGAAATAAAAATGAGTTTTCATAAAATAGTATTTTTCTGTTATCACATAGCATGTTTAATGTATTAATTTGTGTATATATATTATAAAGCACAGCTTGATTGTTATACATGGAACACATTTGTAAATCATAATTATAACAATAAAGAAAACATTTTGAGATGTAAAATAAAGTTTTTCAAATTTAATGAAAAGCAATATTTAATAGTATTTATTTACTTAAAAATTTGTTTTGTACAGATTATTATACATTTGAAAGTGTTCTAAAGGAAAATAAATAAAATCAATCATCAAAAAATGTTCTAACACATACCAGAGTTTCTGAAACTTTCCTCTCTATTTATCTGCAAAAAGAAATAAAAAATATCATTAAATAAGTCGACAGTACAGTTTAATCAGAACTCGTAAATTGTAAATGAAAAGATAGCTAAAACAACAACTATTTCGACATGTATAGTTAGTTCTATTATTGTTTTGTGTCTTCATTAGGTATGTATTTGTGTATTATTTTTAGAACACATTTTTCTGATTGTGTACGATATCTATGTGTTTTGCATTTATTGTCTGAGTATTGCGCCATCCCATGATTTAGTATCTGCACAAAAGCTACTAATTAGCTACTACTAGCATCTATGTCATGCACGTACTACAAAATATAATCTTACAAGAAAACACACAAGCTCCAATTAATAGTGTGAATCTTTGAAATAGTTCTATAAATTTGACTACATTTAAATATCTGGCGCTCCACATTTTCTAGATAGTCATATTATCAGTTAACTCCTTTTTAATATTATTTATGGTTTGACTTCAACTTACAATAATTAAACGCCTAATTTATTCAAATCAATTCAAGTCACACAGGAGGAAATCAAACATCACTGTTAAGGAAGTTTGAGAAAGGTAGTGGTGTCACAGACCTTATAGATGAGATCTTGGAATCTATAATTCATTTAACATATTTTCTTAAATTTATAAGCTTGCATAAGCAAACGCTGCAAAAAGAAAGGGTGTGGTTGAATTAATACTAACATTTTTGGAAGTTTGATGGTGCAAATAAAAACAAAAAGAAAGTAATAAACATAATTGTAGATCTAAAATGCCAAATGTGGAATGTCTCAGACGACAATTGTTTAAAATCCATAGACTAAAACACTATAACCTTTATTAGATATATTAAAAGTAAATTTCTTATAAAAAATATATCACCAATTAAACTAAAAAGAAATTAAATGTTTATTATATAAATAAATAAGGTTTCTGTTTAAATCTACACTAAGATATTATATTATTCCTATTTATTTTGAAATGTTTTCAACACATTAATCGTTGTAAGTAAAATAGTACAGAATTTGTAAACTATTATTTGTATACAATTGCAAAGTGAAATAATACGTACCGATTTTCTGGAGAGTCTTCTAAAATCTAAAAAGAGACACACAAATTAGATTATCGTATTATCTCTTCAAACGAAAAATAACATCCTAATAATATAATATAGATACATATAATAATGTGAGATGTAACCCAGTAATACACAAAATTCTATTTAACAACAAGAACACAAACTATTTCAAAAATCAAAGTTCCTATCATACTTACTCCTAGGATGAGATGGGGTGCCTGGTACTCCGGGTAACTGAAAGAAGAAATTTAGGGTATAACTTTTAAGTGTTAATATACTTTTACTATACACTGTATTATATTACATATTCCAAATTCCTCAAGATATTCCCACTATTAATCGTGAGAAAATTATACAATTCAAATAATAAACCGTACCACGATCATAATATTTATTTATGAAAAACACGTATTATGTACATATATTTACCAGTTTCATAAACTGTTTAATCCACAATTTTATTAACACGACAAAAAATCATTCTCTAACAATGAAATATCAATAAATTACTTTATATTTAAGAACTGAAGGAATTCAATTATTTCACAAATCTCATTAGAGAATATTTTTAAATTTAGTTTATTAGAATCTACTTAATGTCAAATTTGTCTATATTTCACTAAGACCCTATGCTTTTTTCTTTAAATTTTTCGATGGTTTATAATTACGCTTGTAAAGCAACAACAAATAATATAAATTCATTCTTCATTGTACACAGTACATAATGCTAAAATGATTAACATGATAAATGCATAGTATAATTGCCCTGTTTGCAGTACATTCACATATTCTAATACAAACATGATAACAAAATATTCCTCCAGTGTAGCAGAAAATTTAATACAAATTTGTCCCCCAAAATGCTCTTCAGGAAAGGTCATATGGCATTATACTATTAAGAAGCGAGTCCGGGAAGTTTGAATGACGTTTCTAATTTGTAGAAAGTTTTATATCTTGTAATCCTGGTCTCGTAACAGCTACCGCAGTGTGCTATCATTATTACAAATATCACTTAAATATTCCTAATATAATTTACTAAATAAGGTGCCTATGTATGCAATGGAATGTTCTGGCTTGTAATTTGATAGATTCCATACACCGTCCAATGAAGTCAGTGGCTTTCAATTTTTAAGCGTTGAGGATAAAATGCTTCTGAGATCCTTAACTGAAGATTAAATACTTGTAGATCTGTGAAGATGCACGATGGGTACATCGGCGCCAGCAAGCTAAAATATAAAATTAACACTGACGTATCTCCCTTATGTGTATGTCAATAAAATTGAAAAGATACGAACCTGTCGAAATCTGATTTAATTCTGGCATTTATAACAGTGCAAGCAAACGGAAGCAAACAGTTTTTAAGCCGTATTAGTTTTTCAGCAGTTTTTTTTATTATTTTTATTATAAATATAAAAATAGACAAATAATCCAGTTATACGTTTAAAATTGGACGACATAATAATAAAATTTCGGTAGAAAAATATTACAAAAACAAAACACAGTGCTGTTCACTATCTATTGAACGATACCCACAGGTGTCAAACTATATCAAAATTAGTACCATTATCATTTTGAAGTTATTTCTCCAGCTGCGCTAACAAGTGTTGTATTAACTTTTATGGTATTTTAGTTAAAAAGATATATTAATAAAAATATTGATTAAATCAATTTTATATCCACAAACATTCAAGATAAAATATTTTATTCGACAGACGAAAAAATAAAATATACAATTAAGTGTTTCAGTATACATAAAACATCTGTATTTCAAAACAATTTGTCTCCATCGTGAACCGTGAAATATATCGACATAAATAGCACAACCACGATTGGTATCATAATTTATATTTATGCCTTACTAAAACCTTTCACAACATTAATAACATTATAAAATAATGACTTCAATAAACAGTAAACACCATAATATTTAAAAGAGTATATAAGCATGTAATGCGATTCTCAGATATTAAACGTAATATTTAGCGAAGTTCCACCACAAATGCTTACTATGTATATTAATTACAATTTTTCTAAAAGAATACCTCAATACCATCAATTAACTAAATTATAAATATATGATAATGTAGAAATATATCAAAATTAAAAGAAACACTAAGTAATTATTTTTATTCAATAATAAGAAACAAACTTCTTATAAAAGTGTCAAACTATTACAAAACCACTCATAATTATAGATTAATTTGACTTAATAGAAATATATTAAATAACTTACAGTATCGTCAGCTAAAAGGTAAAGGAAACAGAAAATAGTTTACTTTGTGGAATTTATATTAACAAAACAATAAATTATCTAAAAAGTTTTCTAATGATTAAAATATATCATTTAAAAATTACACCATTTAAAAAGATAATCATAGTATGTACATGTATCATAAATGATATAAGTAATAGTATATGTTCTATAAGTCAGCTATTCTAGACATGTTACACATAATCCAGATCTTTTATAATTTATGCAAATGGAATATTTCATTGTCTCTATATACATATATGTAAATTTAAATACAGACTAACCTATTGGAAATTAAGTGATAGAATTGATAAACCAACCTTGATGCTCAATGTCGTCGCTCTTTCTACTCCGATTACTGAAAGTATAAATATAAATTAAATATGACTAAATATGTATATTTAATATAACGGATAGTATAAAAGAAATTACTTCAAATAGAAAATATTGAAGTATTATTTTTAATTTATAATTATTGATATTACAACTAGATAAACAATCACGAATAAATAAGTAACCAATTATAGTTGATAAGTTTGTTATTAATTGTAGGTAGTCTTAATATATGTATTATAAATGGAAAATAAACATATCATTTTTGTATATCTGAAAAATATATCAATCGATATTGATAGCGACAAAGCTATGTAAAATGTGTCAGTTACAATAAAGTTTGTTTAAATATTTAAGAAATGCATAATGATATAGATTAAACTTTTTAACTAAAATATAAAAAATTACTAATATAAATCTGTTTATAAATATACCGATATCCTTCCACGTTATTCATACATATGCAATAAGCTGATGTATTCTAACAAAAAAATTAATTAATTTAATTTAAAAAAAACTCATGAGATCGTGACAACAGGCGAAAAAACTCCATTCAATTCAGATACCTCATGAAACGATACGTTTATTAAGTGCTCCAAATTGAATGTCTGTTTTGATGTTACCAATTTATACAATATTACGTACACATATGTAAAACAAGATTTTCAAACCCGAAGGGAAATGAAAAATATAAAATTATCATATTTCATGTAGGATACTAAACCAAGGCCTAGAACCCCCTTCTTTTGTCCATATATCTATAGAAAGTTGACACCTTATCAAATATTCCAGAAGATTACACATAAAATATAATGTTATACTATGTGCAATGCAGAAACTAAACCTAAAATAGATAGATACCTATTGTGTTATCAGCAACACATACTAATAGCATAGTAAATCATACATTCAATTAATTACTATACTATTATTTAGTTATTTGAAATAAGTACCTTAAAATAAAGAAAAATAAAGTGCTGTTAAGTTTCTACAATGAAGTTTAAATAAAACGTTCCCTATTTTATATCTTAGCAATTAGAGAAATTTAACGTTCCCTATTTTATACATATCTTAGCAATTAGAGAAATTTAACGTTCCCTATTTTATACATATCTTAGCAATTAGAGAAATTCAACGTTCCCTATTTTATACATATCTTAGCAATTAGAGAAATTTTCTATTAAACAGTGAAATATTATAAAATTATGATTCTAAGATATTCCACTTAAAATCAAGAGATTTAATTAAACAAAACGTGTTAATACTTCACAGAATTTTATCTTCCACGGTTTACCTATATAGCATTATTGACATTGTCATGGAAACTGCCAATCAAGAAATCGGAAATAATATATAATTGTAGAAACGTCACTTACTCATAGAGAAAATGCAGTATCAGGCACACTTATCAAATAAAAAATCATAGTAACACAATATTAACGCTTTTAGGGTCGTTTAATTTGTTGTGACAGACTTTTCTCGTGCTTCTATCACAACATAGCACTAACATCCTCATTACCAGTATAATGTTACATTAACGGAAACAGTTATTTCTTACATGTTTTATAATAATGCTAATCAATTGACATTTTGCGAAAAGTTAAAGAATATAGGCATATTTTTTATTGTTAAAAGTTAAACTAAATTTGAATTATTTGTAAAAAAAATAATATCTTAATTGACATATAATATTGGCCATTATAGTCCAAAACTCCACTAAGGCAAAAAGTGTAATAAAGCTGTCAAAGAGAATTATGGAATTATTTTAACACAATAGACATAATAATATCCCATACATAAAATACTCAAAGCTTTTGGGAATTTAAATCCTGTGATTAATGCATAAAAAGACAGATTAATGCCTCAGTAAAAATGAAACGCAGAGTATACACGCAAACAAAGTCTTACGCGTTATAACAGTTAAATAATTAGCTAAATTGGATTTTCAGAAGCATTTTCATCATAAGAAAATATCAATATACAGAATAAACATACAATATAATAATTTTGACAAGATATTTTATACAAATGTTAGGAAATTATTGATATTGTTTTAAACGGATATCTTTATCCGTGTAACAAAATATAAACTTTTGTAATTAGTAATTACAATTCAGTTTTTGGAGATCAAATCAGTTTTTTGATACGTGTATAATTATTTACAACACCTAGCACAAAAAAGCATACTCTAAATTAAAATCTTATATTCAAAAGATAATTTAAGTATATAATTACAACTACTACAAATATTCTTTTATAATTAAAATTAAGTATAATATAATTATACATATGAAAAGTTCGTTAGCTTGGGAATCAGTTGCAAAAAGATGAAAATACAAATCAACGCTGCGATAAAATCAAAGTTTTAGCATTAAAAGCCCATCTTCAATAAAATGTGTTCAAACAAAACATAAAAGCACATATTAAACCGACAATATATGTTCATCTATTTATAAGGTTACACTTATATGCCTCATATATGTCCTGCAATAAACATCTGCTGGGTCTAAAATTGGAAAAATGAATATAGATTCCATATTTTGGGTGGCAAATATATTAGTAGGCATTCGATGAATAAATAGCATGCATACATTAATCGAGGTGGAGATTCCTCTCTGTAAGTATACTTACGCCATATTGGAGAAACAAACTATCATTTCAACAGTCTGAAGAATATAATACTAATTTGACTTCCTTCTAGTATGCCTACGTAGAAAAATTCTACAAATTGTGCGAGGAAAAACCAAAATAATATGAACATTAATGTTGGTGTTCCTTATATATAGAATTATGTGTACTACTGTTATACTTTAATTGGTCAATAATTACATTGAATTAATTAATAACAAATAAATAACGTCTTCGGATCTATGGAGAAAACACCTTTATTACTTTCGTTTTATAGTTTTTCCCACGGAAGCATAAATATGTTAATGAAGTAATTTAATGTCATTTTAAACAATAACATCAGTCATTAGATAATAATTGTATTAAATTATTAATCTAGTAACTTTAAAAATGTTAAACTTCAAACAGAAAAGCTATTCCCTAAATGTGAATTTGCTTTAACTAATATAAATTTAATATCTTTAGAAAATATATCAACATTCAAAAATAAGTAAAACTATCAATATATTAATTTCATTCAAGTATATCCAAGGACTACCATCTAACTTTTCCATTTTTAGTCATTATTATGAATGCATAATGACTCAAGACGTATCTAGTTAACAAACAAGCGGTATTGTATATAGATTTATATAGAACTGCATCTAACTTTAACTATGATAATAAATATTCACATATCTATCTATATAGGTAATTCTTTGTTTAATAAATAATATCATATTCACAAACTTACGATTAAAGCATTTTGAAAATCTTATTTGCAGTTAGAAGAGTAATTAACTTCAAATAGGGAAACTATATACCTATATTATATCCAATAATTTAGACTTACAAAAGAGCTAGTTGATAACAATAAAATAATAATATATCAGTGCTCCTACAACAGTACAGACCTATTCTTAATTTTTCGGGCATTGCCAACAAATTAGGGCATTCCTTTTTATTCTTTTCAAAATCAAAACAAATGAAGGCAAGCATTAAAATTGTCAAATATTTTATTGTGATGTTACAACACACTCTGTATGTAATAATATATAAAAACACTATGTACGGTAATAATAAATGTAACACTGCTGAGAAGCTCTTGGAAGTAATACAGTAAAATATAATAATAGGGATCAGACATATGAATGTCAGCTAGATCAATATTTGAAAAGATTAGTGACAGTCGTAAAAGGTAATAAGTAGCAATTTAAAAATAACATTAACATATCTCAAATTCAAGTTATTAGAACCATACAATTCGAATCAAAAGCCTAATTTTATTTCTGCCTTTGCTTTAACTTTAAACTCAAACTTTTGCCTGACCTAAAATAAACCCTCCAAAATAACAAATACTGACAATTTCGGACATGCAGCCTATTTATTGAGCATTCGGACTTAAAATATAATAAAATCGGGCATTTTCGAGCATTCGGGCGTCTGTAGGAGGATTAATATACATATATACAAGAAATTTAGTTGAATATATTATAGAAATTACAAATATGATTACAATATCACTCAACTTAGTACATTTCAAAATTTTAAAATGCGAAAATAATATATGTATATATATAAATATCCAGAAAAGTCACATATACTGCAAAATGGTGTTAAGCCTCACGTGCTGTACGGAGATGGGGT
>JAYRBW010122801.1:0-21559 GCA_036023295.1 Invenusta paracnida
TACTGCCTATTACTATAATTGCATATAATCCTCCTATTTCAGAAACTTTCAATTACTGTCATTTTCCAAACTCGAAACTTGTCCCTTTCATATAGCACATACCAATAATATATAACCATGAAACAAAAGTCATATTCGACCAAAATATATTACCGTAACCATTGCCTATTACTTATCATATTCACAAACAATATTCCATCATAACTAAATTGTATATTACTTACCACATTCAAAGTGAAATTCGTCGTGTAACCAAACATTTAATTAAAATTTACTCCAACCCGCGTAAATCTTACCAATGAAATAATTAGGTCAAAAGAGTCTGCACATTTCACTACTAAAGTAATGCTACGTAAAGTAATTTAGATATTATTATATTTATTATATGTTTGACTCTTGGCATATAGCAATTATGTCTAAATACCAAGAGTGAGACTCTTGGTATATAGCAATTTTGGCTAAATACCAAGATTCTCGGTATATAGATTTTACAATACTTTTATACTTAAAAGACTATTCTAAGCAAATTGGTTACAATTGTTATTACTAGTTTAAGATATTATTTTTACAAATTGTATACCTCAAATATTTAGAACATATTTTGACATTATAACAGCTTTTTCATTTTTAATTACAAAAAATTACTGAGACAGTATAACTAATCTATATATATTCATTCTTCCAAGAATTTATTATTCTTTTGTCTCTCCTCTATTAGGCTCTAATCAAGAGGAATGACATTTGCATATATCTGTTTATATTATTTGAAATTATATTTCTTTAAATGAAAATATATCAAAAACTGAATCTTAATTTTTGTCTTAAATATTTTAACATTATTATATTTCACTATGTTTTGTTTGATAATAATAAGTTTTTATAATTATACATTTAAGTATTAAATATCTTTGTTTTTTAAACTAAAGTATTTACTATATTTATATTATACCCAAAATTAAAGAAAGAATTATTTTTGTTTTTTAAATTGATAATTTAATTATACAACCTACTATATAGCTTTTAGAACTGTACTAAAAAATGAAAAGGCAGACAAGAAGGCCTTGGCAACAAAAAAATTGGCTAAGCATAAAAATGAAATGATCTAGGAACTTGAGTCCAAAAAAACAGAATTGAAAATACCTACTTTTAAACTTATTTCAAATGAGACTGATGTCCTTGTTGATCAGGCAGATGTAAATAAGAAGATGACATTTCTGCCTGAGAACAATGCTCTGAGAAAAAAGTGTAAGGAATGAGCCCTTGTAATTTCAGACCCTGAGAAACAGATTGACAGAAGGAAAAAGTAATTATTGGTAGCAAGCCTTCACTTTGTACATGAATGCATAGCATAACATTATTATAACAAATAATTATTAATACATATTAAATACAACTTTAAAGGAGAACTGGAAGTAGAAAGTAAAACATATATTAATAGAAATGTGAATAAAAGGGGGATTATTCCTTAACAGCATAGTTTATATCCACAAAAGAGTAAGAAATTATAGTTATGTTTTATCATAATACTATTATTATCAGAAATGAAATGGTGACCTCTAAATGTTGATCAGAAGGTGAGAAATTTCAAAATTGCCATTGAGCCATTTGACTTTATACTTCAAGTTCATAGTTTATTGCACAGAAAGCAAATACTGCAATATATAGCTTGTTTGTCACTTTCACTCCAACATGTGGACACTGACCTAATATGGATAAGTCATCATTTTGATGAAACAGTCATCAAAATGTTTTATGGACTTTGTAATAATGAGGTGGATTTGTATTGCATTTATGTAAATGCTACTACAATTGCTGAATAATTTAATGTCATTCCAAATGTACCTTGACAAGCATACAGAATAAGACAATAGGCCATATGAGACAGTTTGGGAATATTGGAGAAGGGCTATGTTCCTTCCCTTTCTTGAGCATATTAATTTCAAATTGCAAACAAGACTTATTATCTTCACATCTTTTCAAGATTCAAAGTATTTTTCTGCAACACATGAATTAAGTTTCATTGGTCAAAAAATATTTTTGAGCCATATAAACAGAATAATATATAAATGGTTGATACAGAGTTCAGGAGATAGAAAGTTCATTGGCAAGATATTTCCATGGATGAGAGGCCAAAAAAGGGATTTTTACCATCAATCAGCATTCAACAGTGACAATTCATAAATATTGTTCAAAACAAAATCTATCTTAACTTTGTAACTACTGCATTAATATACATACATACCTGATTTTTGGAGACTTATCTAGAAGTCTATGTCCTGCCTGTATACTTGTTTTAATATAACAAGTATTTATATATTAAATTATATGTCATATGCTGTGAATAGATTAAATACATATATATACATATAAATTCACATTTTTAATACCTACAATGTAACATGCTCATTTTTTACAAATGCATTTTCTTAATTAAAGAAGAGCTGTAGTCCCTTGCACTTATTTAAAAAATAAGATGCATCATTTAAAAAAGGCTGGTTACATCCCTGGTTATAGAAATAATGTGTCATATAATGTTTTTAGACTGCCACATGACTTTAACAGTCCTCTGTTCCCATCAGTTATACTGTTTGGGGTAACTTAATATATATGTTTCATGATGTAACACTTGTACCCATTGACTGCATTACCACATGCAAGGTAGGGAATACATTGACAATATAATCTTGACTTAAGTAAAAGAAAAGAACAGTTATCAGTTCATCTAAAAAAAAAACAATCTGAGGCAAACTTTAAGTTAGTGAATATGCAGCACTTTTCCCCTTTATATACATAACTTCTAGCACCTTTTACTTGGTACTCATAACTCAGTAAAAATTAATATTTCTGCAAAATATTTTATAACATACTCAGTATGAATATTGTTAGCAAATTGCATTAATTGGCATTAAAATCTGTATTTCAATTTTTCACATGGCACCATTTTCCATGACACTGATGATAATTATATAATTGCTATATTGGCCATTGACACATTTATGGGAAGTACATGCAATGCAGCTACTTATCAAATATAATAACAATAATTTTACTTATAATTTCATATTAAATATGGCAGATGATAACGGTAAGGGCTTGAGATTATAATTAAAATAATACACAAACAAAATAAATAATTTTTAATTCATTGAATATTTCTTAATTTACTCATGTTATATATATATATATATATATCTGAATATACTAATCGGTATTTAAGAATATTATTTATATAATATGTTATAATTAAATATTGCATTGACACATTTGTATCAAAATAATTACTATATATTTCACTTAGAATATTTATTTTTATATTTACTTAATAAAATATATATCTGCTTAAATTGAAATCAGTAATGTACTCAATAATGTTAGATAGTATTTTATAATATTTCTTAATGTTTACCTACATATATATTATATTTAATATGACATCTATATTTTATAATGTTTATATATATATTAAATATATTACAAAAAAATATTATATTAAACATACTTCAACATTTAAAATTAGCTTAATATTGAATATACTCGTATTAAGTTTAAGTTTATGAATGTATATATATTTTATAAGTTTATTATCATTATCATTATTTTTTTTTATTTGTTGAAAAATTGTGAATATAAAAAATATATACAATGTATATAGTAATAATTTCTGTCTAAATATTCTATTCATATTATCATAAATCAAAATTTAATAATTGTAAACAATTTGTAGAATATTTTATTACAGTATTACTTTTAATTTGGCCATATTATACATTTGTCTTATTTTAATAAAGATTAAATTAAAACAGATTAACTAATATCAATGTATATAACTCCTGGTTGAGTGGTTCAGGGTTTAGTTACAAGTGTCTTTGGATGTTTTTACAGGCTGTGTTCTTCTTGCCAAGCTTGCTAACTTTGAAATAGTGCTTCATGAATTGGCCTTGGATGTGTTTGATGTTATAATTTTTACTTTGGATAATGACCTTGTTGGGACTGTTAGTCTCTGGAGGGTATGCAAGAGATTGGATTACATGCCACATCTTTTTGGTGTCAGCATTGTAGTCAAGGTCCACAAGAAATTCGAAACATTTTTTTCTTTGCATTCCCTGACCATCCTATTGACGTTGGCGCATGCTTCATTACACCGCCTCCTGTGGGTGGATACTTTCTTGCAAAGGCTATTTCGGTGTTTGATAGCTTTCTTGATCTATGGTGTTGAATGATTCTTGATGAAGTGACGAGGTTTACTCTTGTCTATGTAAATATGCACTGTTTCTATGAGAGTCTTGACGAAAGTGTTGATTGTGGTGTTGAATGATTCTTGATGAAGTGACGAGGTTTACTCTTGTCTATGTAAATATGCACTGCCTCTATGAGAGTCTTGACGAAAGTGTTGATTGTGGTGTTGAATGATTCTTGATGAAGTGACGAAGTTTACTCTTGTCTATGTAAACATGCACTGCCTCTATGAGAGTGTTGATTGTTGTGTTAAGAAAGATGGGGTTGTTGCAAAAATTTGTTTCGATTTTTGCATCCACAGTTTCTGTGAATTTGTTCCAGTCCACTTTGGTGTTGGGCTATTTTGGTTTTGTTGGTAGAGGAGGGTAGCGATTGAATTGCCCCCAAAGGCAGATAACTATGGGGAGGTGGTCGGATGCCATGTTATCTCCTGTTAACCAATTTATGTTGTCAAGCTAACTATTATGCACTGGAGTGTATTATCTGGGGAGCTAAATTCACCAGGTCCTATTACACATATAAGTTCACTTATAGATATACTTATGCATAAACTATTTTTAATGTATTATTAAGCCTTTTATATTGAATGTTTTACAATTTCATTTAAATTGATGAATGTATTGCTTTTTAGAATTATGAATTGTTAATGAACAATTTTTTGTAATAGACACTTTAGTTAACAGTTTGTATTGTTGCAGATATGGCATATATTAGGGAATGTTTCAGAAAGGCTGTCTCTGCCCTGATTATAGACAATCCACCAATAAATGCTCTCAGGTGAGTCGTTCATAATTACTAAAGTTTTATTAAAATAGATCTTGCACACACTTTTTCTTGTATACTTATTAAGCTTTCCTTGTCTATTTTTAGTTCATTTGTTGTCCAAGAAATGTCCAACAAGTTGCAACAATTGGAGAAACATCCAGGAACTGAAGTTATAGTCTTAATGGGAAAAAATGATATGTTTTCTGCTGGAGCTGACATCAAAGAGTTTGAAAGCTTCAGATTAGGTATGTAAATATGCAGTAGTTTAATTTTGTAAGGATAAATACTATTACTACTATTTAAAAAAATGTCAGGCTCATTTGATAAGTCATTATGCAGTTTAAATAGAATTATTCACTTATCAGCTATACCTTTTTTTAATCTAAATCATAGCGGTGATATTTATCACTAGAAGTGAATCCTATGTGGAGGGTTACTTTGAATTGAAGTATTGATTAGAAATAGTTTGATCGGATTCAAAATACCATTGGTGTATTTATAGCTACATGAACTTTGATCATAATCTGCTTCACATTATTCTTACTAGCGATGAGAACATTGTTTTATATCTTAAATATAAATATAATGTATAGTGTATATGTAATATAAATATATAATATATATTATATCTTGTTATAACTAGTTTTGTGAGTTCATGAATTTAAGGAGTATTTTTATGCACATTAATAAAACAGTTATTTCAGATGATATATGCAAATTATCTTTTTATATTAACCGTTAAAAGATATTATACATGTTTGACTTACTATTTTTATAATAGGCTAACATATTTATTATATTTCTAGAAATACAGTGTTATACATTAATATTACAATAGTGCGGAATAAAAACAAAATCCAATAACGTGGAAATTTTGAACTTAAAGAATTTTAAGTCGCAGTTATTGAATACTTGTTAATCAAATGTAAAATAATGATAGTATCCATCAAGATTGGTTAAAATATATTTAATATATATGTTTACTAAATTTTGTGCTACATATATATGCTGAAATATTTTCACATCAATAATTATAAATATTTTTCTTATGGTGTTTAAAACAAATTCATTCTTTCAAATACAGATGATTTTTGGTATGTGTGTATGTCCGATTCATGTAATACATTTAACATACTGTAGAATTATTTTTCTAGATTGATAATGCTTTATGAATGCATACATTTTACAATAAAGATATGTAATTAATACATTATTTGTGATTTTTTGAAATTCACCTATCTTCTATTGGTGAAAATGTACAACTTGAAGCCTATATGATGAATAATTTATGAAACTTTGCAGGCATATAAAGATGTATTCTATCTTGTCTTAACTTTGTGTGTTTGAGGGCAACGCGAGTGTGGTCTCGATCTGACCCAGTTTGTGGACCGCTTAGATAAGTGTCAGAAACCAGTGGTGGCCTACGTTCGCCAGTTTGCATTCGGAGGAGGTCTCGAGCTGGCCCTGGGCTGTCACTATCGAGTTGGTCATGTCAGTGCCAAGTGAGTACTATCGTACAAGGAAGCAACTTCTTCAAATAATCTTACTTATAAGATTTGTTCTCAAAAATAGCCATAAAAGATGTAAATGTATAAAAGTTTATTTTATGCAAAATTCGACTCACCAAAATTATATTTCAATAATTGCTTATTTAGTTATATTTTAAATTATCACAGCTTTTAAATAAGGTTAATTTTTAACAAATATATTTAATATTTCGCATTTAATAACTATCTGGTACAAGTTAATGCATATTTTTTCATTTTAATCGCTCATTTTGGTATTCCTATGATCACATTTGGAATCAAAAACTTGTAGTATGAATGTTTCAAGATGAAAAATGTCTACTTTTAAGATTATAATAATTGTATTTGTAATATGTACAGATATATATATTAAATTATTGTTTATATAACACTGTTATATGTATGCATATATGGTGGATAAATATAAATAATATTTCGATGGTAAAATTTCTACTGTTAGGTAGAATTAAATCGATAACTTTAAACCTGAATTCTAACTCTTCTTTATAAATTGGAATCTTGTCATATTGTTTAGTTTTGTTTATTCTACTTTATTAATTGACTTGTGACACCCGGATGCTGGCACAAGTCTTGTGCGCTTATAATTGGTAGTAATTTGATGGTTGTCATTAATTACAGATCTCACGTTGTCTTATATTACTTCTGTGTATATATTTAGGAGCGTTGGAGAGTATTATTAATTCTGAACATACAGTGCTTTTTTACTGCAAAAACTTTACTTTTTATTGATGTAAAGTTATGTATACGGATCCATAAGTTTAGAGAAATTTATCCCGTAGCTTTTTTGTTTGAATGTGGACTGGTAAATATGTAATTTATCTCTCTTCATTTTACAAACCTATTTGCACTTTATAGTTGTGTATTGATTTTTACTCTCCCCCCTCTCCTTCATATAATATGTTCATGATTACACGCAGTAGGAGTGTGGATTTATAATATATGTCTGCATCATCCCAAGCAATATCCAGGCCGGCATAGTTTCTCCCTCCTTATTTTCCCATAATACCCACAGGTTCCACTAACTGTAGTCTTATGAGGGAAATTTGTTCGATTATACTTTCAATTTCGCTATTATATATACATACATATATATATTTTAATAGTGTTTAGTACTCGTATAGGCTTTCTGCATCTTCATTTGCATTAAAAGAGATGTTCAGTAACATGTTCAATAGTATTCAAATATTTGAAAGTTTGAAATATAAATCATTCACTATTTATTTATTGAAAAATGGTTGACTTATAATTAACATTTAAAGTTTACAAATTAGCTAATATGTCCGTAATTTTTATGTTATAAGTATCTGTATTATAGTGAATAACAAATAGTTGGTAATGGATTTTCCTGAATTAATTTCAGTCATTTTAGTAAATTAAAATGTTATCTCTTAAATGTCTCTCTTACAAACTTAAAAAAGAGTCTCACATTTTAGTTTTCCTGTTTTACGTATTATAATTGTGTACCTTTATAAATCACACATTTCAAATAATGTCTTTGAATACAGGTCTAAAATGTCCCCAGCTAAATTGTATTATATTTTAAATCTTTGTATTTTGTATAATTATATAAGATAAGAAAAAGATATAATTAGTCTTTTATTTATTGTCTGACAGGAAAATTTCGGTTTTGACCTTTGCACCACACGCAGTTTATTTATCAATTTATTTCTTATATTGACGCTGTTATTTTCTTACTAATCTGCCTATTTTACATGACCTGTAAAATGCTATGAAGATTCGCAATATTGGTGCACTTTACTAATAATAAAAGTAGGCATTTTTAAGCGTACATTGCATCTAGTTTTCCTTTTTAAGATTTCAACTAAAACTTCAAAGTTCATACAGAAGCCATTCTAACTAAAGAACGTTTTTAGGCAGCTTGTCTACGAAATGTCAATCAAATTATGTTGAAGTGTTGTAGGACTACAAGTTTTGTTGTGTAGTATGTATATCGAATAAATAAGAGAGATTTCACTCTGATTATTGGTATCAAATTATTTCGACTTACAGGTGTATGTGCTGCAGTTCTTCCTAAACTGCTTTGTTGTAGTATAATGTATAAATCAATAATTGGACATCACTATACTATATTATATTGTTACTATTCGTTTTGAATTTGTATTTTGCTATAAGATAGGCCTCTTTTTTTTAATAATAATTAATAATATATGCACTGTTCTTACTAATTCAAATAAATGTTTAAATAATTATTTTAAATCAAACATTTGAGTAGACTCCATTTTAGTATGTTGTATTGTATTTGGGATTTTTTTCAATCAGTACCTATATTAGTTTACAATTATTAGTCAATATTATTAGAAAAGTGAATTTTAGATTAACAAGTAAATATCTTTTTGTGTAAAATGAACTTGTATTACACACCACTGACTCGTGAAATGCAGTAGAAATAATTTAGTAGGTATTCTCTTTGGTTATTTGAATCTTGAAATTGTAGATTACTAAAAATGATTATCCCGTTTTAGTTATATGATACTATTTCAGCTGCTGTGTAGGAGAACGCCTCTAAGAATGAGGATATCCAAATATTAGGAATATAAACAGTTTTAGTTATATGATACTATTTCAGCTGCTGTGTAGGAGAACGCCTCTAATAAGAATGAGGATATCCAAATATTAGGAATATAAACTGTTTATCTTGCGATACTCCCACTTGGACGTATCCATTATTATTTTCCTTTAAAATAAATATTTGATTCATCACTTTTTTTCTGGTAAACAACGATATTATGTAGAAATTGTTTTCGCTATAAACTTACATATAATAGAAAGTATATGTTATAGAAAGAGTTCAAATTTATTTCCGATCTAGAGTTTATTTAAGTATAAATATGATGTAGTAATAAAAGATAAACATTCATATACCGCTTACACACTACGATAATAGCGTATATGCTTTGCATTATTTCTTACTTCCTTTCAATTCATAAAACAACACTTTAAACATTTGCCTAGTCGGCATATTCAATTGTTTTTAATATTTTACATATGGTTTATGCATTGAAATGGAAATTGATTTTTTAATGATTTTTTAATTTACTGTATCAGCGTGTCGATATGATGTATGGTCCAAATAATATGACTACACTTTAGATTTGCCCTTAGAAGGAGCGAAATAACAATTGGTTCAATGAATGTTCACAGTGGAAAAGATACCAAAGATACTTAATTTATTTATATAACTAATTATAGTATAACTTCTACATATATTGTATATACAAGTGTATATTATGTATGCTTATGTAATGTTACATGGGTATGCATGTATGTTCCGCTTTGTTGTGAAATTGGTCGTTTTACCGTGAGTTTGTCATCTGTATTTGACGGACTATGTAGGAAGTGATTTGAGAAACCTTTATCTTGCTCAAGGTTTTGTCTTTATATTTTACTTTAACGTACATTTACGTCATGTATTCCAGTTAGCATTTTTTCAACGTGATTTAAAAATTATTACATTTTTCAAGTGTATATTTTGAGTAAATGTAATGAGGGCATGTGTATATATTTTAATTTTATTTCATATGCTAAAAAACATTTTAAGACTAGATATTACAACTCTATACCTATCTAATGTCTTTGGTCCTGCCTAAGTATGTAGGCAAGTAAATCGGTGCTTGAATTATTAATATTGTGTTTTATTTACAAACGAAATACCCATACACATGTTCTGGTACACATCATTGCCCTCCATAAGGGACAATCCAGTGATTAAGACAATGTTTATAATAATGTACAGGGAACTATACACTACGTTTAATGTCATGATATAATAACATTCAAATCTAAATAAAATATTACTTTAACAAGTGCTATAACGCAGTTTAAAGTGACTGTCTATATAACAACGTTTGAATTGAATTATTATATTTTATATCAATCATTTCTGTGTGTTATTACAAGATTTAGCATTAATACAAAAGCTACATTTAAAACTGTTATATTTTGAAATAATTTTACTTGTATTGTGTAGCCCCGCTACAAGTTACTCAGCATGTCAAATTTTATGCTCATAGCAGTTGAGCAATTTGAGATAAGAACGAAAGAAAACAATCTTACCAAACGAGACCATTGGAGGTGTTGTTATCGTACATAATTGTATGTATATACCCACTTTGGGTATATGTACAGGCTTGTCGCTAATGGAAGAGATTGCACTTTCTGCGTGCGACTAATTGCAGCGATTTGATAAAATATATTCCTTTTCGCCAGCTGTTTGATCTAGGACAGATAATCACCACCATCTGTTGTTACAATAACTTTTGGATAGTAGACAGGGCCAAGTCGAAATCTTGCAATATTCGTCGCTTTTTGGCAGCTCAATTTAGTTCAGTTGTCATATCTCCTTTTATTATTATTGTAGATATAGGCACCATATATTCATATTACAACGTATTTATACTAGTTATGCATAAAAATGAGTATTGATTTTTTTTAAATTTAGTATTTAGTTATAAAACTAGAAATACATACTAGTTCAACTTTGTATGTTTCATATGATAAATCCGTACATATATTTATCGTGTGAAGTATCCTTTCATATTATAATTTAACTTTCGTCTACGATGTTTGAAATTTCTTTGAAAGAGCATATCTGTGGCAGATCTTGTGGGATTTTATATTCTCGATGTAACTGTAGCCCTCTGGCATATTGGCTTGAATTATAAATGATGCCAATTTGTATTGGTAACTTTCTACGGAATTATAACAGAATATAAACTTAAAGAACCTAGTTTATTTTTAGAATAAAAATTACACGATTTATAATTAAATATCTTCAAAGGATAATAGAATCTAGAATATATACGATAATTTAGCAGGCTGTAAAGAGTTGAATAAAACATTTTAAAATACATTATCAGAATATAATAAAAGACTGTAATAATAAATGCTAACATTTTATTTAAATTTATTTGGAATACACGGTTGTTACGTAACAAAATAGATTATTGAGCAAAAACGGATGCGTAAAAATATATACAATTTAGAAAAATTACTTCATATTTTTGTTTAAGCAAACACTTAAGCAAATTGTTCGTTAATCAAATACATTTAACTACAAATTAAGTTAAACTATTTTAAGTATGCTTTATAAAAACAAGTTTTTATTTTACTAAAGGCACAGAATATCGTACATTTTCTGATAGTTGTTTTTGTTTTGAACCATTCTGATTTAAAGCGCATGATCACCTATAATGATAACGATTTAAAAATATGAAATGTTTATTTTGTACGTTCTCATTCTATAATTTTATATCGCCATTATTAAATTTAGTTTATTTATATTTCAAATCTGACATGCAAATTTAAAAGACGCTTTCCAGAACTAACCAGTAATTGAAGGCTTCTAACATTTAAAGGCTTTGACCAACCGGTTTGCAACATTATAGTCTCCAACTCTTTTGTTGCAACCTTTGTCACCTGTTACTATATTGATCGTCTAGCGATTGAGTGAACACCTAGTCATAGATTAAATCAGTGCTTAGCATCCTTTGGCACACTTAATTAAAGGCAACGACTGACGTTCAAATGATGAAATATACTATTGTTCTCTTATTGAGTATTATACTTGTAAAGTACAAATCTCTTGGCTTCATAAACTTATGCTTCAGAATGTCTGTCTGTCTTAGTTGCTTGCTTTAAAATTCACAGTAACTTTTTGTGATAAATGCAAAATACACATTTCAGTGTTGCATGTTGAAAAATTGTTAAAAAACCCATGTTATTCCATAGTTTAGTATAAACTCAATTGCATTCTCTTTTTAAAATGAAATTTCCTGTTTTAGAAGTATGTTTATTTAAGATGTCTACATAAATAGACAGTTGTAACTAATACCTTCCTTTCCTTTATATATTTAAATATAGGGGAATAATGCTTATACCCGTCGAGTTTGTAGTATATACATAGAATTATCGTCAAGTATATTTAGTTTAAGATACAAAGCATTAATTGATACACTAGAGGAAGAATACAGTTTTTAGTGTGGGCAAGAATGCTTGAATATAGAAAGTTGGCTATTTATCTTATTATGGAGACAGCAATTTCATTTGCATTTATTATTCATATTTGTTTAGACCCACAGATCTTAAATAGTACAGTTGTTAATTAGTAGTGTCATACTTGTCTATTAAACTATAAATACATCTATTCATACTTATATATATCGCTACTAAAAGTTAAGTGTTTTCTTTTCAAACTATTATTATGTTTAGAGTAATATGTGTACATAAGTAGGTATCATTTTATATGATGTGAATATACGTGTCAAGTGTTTTTGGCTTGCATCGTTATGTAACAATAGAGTTAACAATAATACTGGTTTGTTAGAGCTTGTTCTTCTATATTGCGGAGGTTTATGTAATGGCTTTTTGACACACTGATCAATTATATGCTGATGTCAAATAAAATAGCCACACAGATTACATTTTAAAATATTGCAATACTATTTTATATGTTTTTATAATATAAAGCGGCACACAATCATAGCTTTATATTCAAATCATGAAACACCATCTCGCACAGTAATATTACATATTTGCTCGTTAACGATTGAAGAGATTTTTCACGATTGTTTTAAAGAAGTTTGATTTGCCTAAGCTGACACAAAAGTACTGATATTATTTATGACATAGGCTATACTATTTTCTTTAATTTAATTTAACGTATAGACCATTTTGTTGCACAATATAATGCATGACGAACTGACATTGTATATGCTGCAGACTTGGACTGCCCGAGGTGAAGATCGGTATGATACCCGGAGCTCAGGGAACACAGCGGCTACCCCGGCTAGTACCTCTCAAGCGAGCCATAGATATGGTCATCATCGGCCGCCACGTTTATGCCAAAGACGCGGTTGATTTCAATCTTATCGATCGTGTAAGGGTCGACCACTCTTCTTCGAGCTATGTTATAGGATTTATGTAATCACTTTTCTGCAAACTATACATTTTCGTATTCGCATAATATATATTCTATACGTTGAGATTATAAATAACATGATATATTTTGCTATTAGTAGGCACCATCTGCCTTCATTCATTCAACACATCTTCTCTCTCTTTCATTCATCCGATCGTGCAGGCTGTTTCTACAGATGGTGCCATGTTTGATTTCGCTGAAAGCGTTGCTAAGAAACCCATTGAAGACAGGCGATTAAGCAAACGACCGATCCTAGTTTCTCAGGAAGAAGCGCGGAAAACAATTGAAGGTAACGTTGTCATTTGGGGTTGTATTGGGAAAAAGGCTTTCTACGATTATATTGGTGTCTTTATGATTTTAATATTTTAGAATATCGTCAACTTCTGGAGAAGAAATCAAGAGGGCTAGACGCGCCACTGGTAATATTAAAGTTGTTTGTTTTACTTTAAGTTGTATCTTTTCATTGTGGTTTCAACATCTTCAGTATAGTATTTCTTTTATAATTCATTCGAATAAGTGAAGCTTGTAATATGCGCAAAAATTCTTTTAGAATATTCTTATTAATAAATTATGAAGCATGTAGTGTTGCATTCCACATAAATATAAACGCCCGTCTTGTTCTAGTATCCTACTGTACTAGTCTAGCGTCACTTCGCGTATCATTTTAATTTTACAAATCATGAAATAAATTAGCGACATATATGAACCATTTTTTCAAAAGCTCAACATATATTTCCTCCTTGTCCTTGTTTCTTGTATATCATCAGACATATAATAAGTTTACTAATGTTATATCTAAGCCAAAAAGTTTCCCTTTCATTACTGATTGTCGTTAATTTTATTGATTTTTTGCGAATTTAATTCCTCTTGTTTATTTGATTAATTTTCTTTTTCTCAGATGTGTGTTTGTGAACTGTTTTACAGTATTAAAATTATATTCATTTAGATATTTTCGTAGAACGTATTTTCATTATTCGTTATTTCTTATAGTTTCTTGATTTTACAGGAATTTAGTTACCAAAATGTTGACAAAATATTTGCAATTAGTGACATTACTCTTTAAACTTATTTTTTAAACATTTAATGGTATCATTAGGCCGTGTAGACTGTCATGTCTCAGCTCATGATGATCATATTATATAGAAATGAGTCAGAATTTATTACTCATATATAGTATCAACAGAAAATAATATATCTAATATATTCAAATAAAGAAGCGTTGAATATATTCTATAATATTCAGAGCGGTATACTGGCTTTTACATTGGGCTGAACAATAATTTATTGTCGTCTTTATTGGTTTGTGGATTTAACAAGTTTATGTTACATTTCTTATTTTTAAAGTTATCGATAGTGATTACATTTCATGAATGACATATTTAGGAATAGGTATCGTGACATTATATGTATACTTACTGTGTTTTATAATATTAAATAAACTTATCACTATTTATTTAAAACATTAAATGTACCTTATTATCAATCTACTAAGTAATTTACTTTCAGTTTTATTTAGCAATAAATTATATTATCGACAAATAATGCACGATTTAATTATTTTTGTGAATCTTTTAGTGTCCATTTATTTTTTAATTATATTATTATTATTTCTTTAATTTCTTTAGCACTTCAATTTTACTTATTTATATCTTTTCTATTGTCTACTATCGATCCTGGTAGTTTAGACTTTGTTGTATATATATTATTATTACTTGTGTGCTACTAAAGGATAATACAAAAGTCAGCCGACGCTAGACTAGCAGAGTGTACGTCCATCTCATATATAGTATAGCTCCAAGGCGTCCCTGGAAACATATATATATGAGCATACGCTGTAAGTTTGCAGAGGCAACACATTATAGGCAACTCACCTCATCCCAGAGACACTATATAAGAGACACACCTTACAGCATCTCTGCCCCCCGTTTTAACCATGTCATTTAAGAATTGTGTAGAGGTTGACTTATATACACGATTACACAGGTAGGCGTAACACAACAAAAAAGGTTCACAATATAGCTTGCTGATAAGTATACTTTCATATATCAGCATAAATGCCCACTTAAATACATACTAAAAATATAGAGAAATCTTTGTCTGCACAAGATTTGACTGTGCAATTTCGTGAATTGAGACGATGAAATTTATAAGATGCAGATATATTTAGATCTACTTACTTTTTATATAGGTTAGTATAAAAGTATCGCACGTTTCAAAACTATTAAAAACATATTTTAAGAGAAATATTAATGTAAGTTATTATTACTAAACTTGTCACCGAAACACGGAATTCATGGAATATTCCTTTTCGAAATAATTCTCCAATTTTGTATCAACTGTAAAATATAATTTAAAAACTCGACTTAAAATACTTTCCGGTTTTATAAAATTGATTTATTTATGTATTTACATAGTACCTTGTACATAGTTATGAAAATAAGAATTTATCTGTGATATTTTTGAATAAATTATAAGTCCCAACTAGCATCCTAAAATAGTAGACGATTATACAAGAGAATTCCATATTTATCACGTGATCCATTTCGAGATAGTTTTTGAATGAAACAGAATACTTGTAAGATCGTATCGTAGAGGCGTGTTAGTGTGTACTGTGCATCACCCCTCTTTTCACACTTTCAGCTCGGTTTACAGGCAGTCCAGGCCGCTGTAGAGGCGCCCAGCTTCAGTGAAGGAGTCCGCCGGGAGTCAGAGCTCTTCACTCAAGCCATGAACTCCAGCGAGGCTCGCAGTATGCAGCATGTCTTCACTGCAGAACGAAAGGCTTCCCGGGTAAGTTCTCCACTCTATTCTCCTCAGTTTTGTAAAGTTGCTGTAATGTCTTCAGCCCTTAGACTGTACTGTGTCTTGGGTTTGAACCATGTTCGTATCCCTGCCACTAACCAACAATATTCTTTACAAGCAGGCATAAAAAAAAGTATTAATTGTTGTTTCGAAAGCATGTTTAAATCAGTATTTATGATAATCGTTTTAATGAGTATTCCACTTGAACACTATTAGCGTAGTAAATACGTTCACAGTCTAATCTAGACCGCGGCATGTTGCATTAGGTTAGGGATTTGCATACATGTGTTCGATAATTGATAGTTGTAGTCATTGGAAACACTAGTCTCAGGATGCAAAGTATTTTCGTGTTTCATGTTAAATAATGCATAACAGTAAAATATAGTATTTTTAAGACTGAGTTTAAAATCATTCTTTAAAAGTAATTATGAAAATGACCAATGTTTCTGTTTATAATTTGTGTTAAACTGTTTATTGTTATCAAGTTTAAATCAATACTAAATAATGTCCATATTCATTCCTATTATATTGCACAAGAGATTCATTAAATTTGTAGAAATGATAATAGCTTATTTAATAATACTTATTATTGAAACAATTTAAGATATTGACTGAATACATATTGCAATACAACTTCTTGATTACTTAAAGCTGAAAGGCAGAATTGGTTCACAATTTAGTCAAAAGTTAAAACCAGACTTTTATTTTGAAGTATCTCGCATTATGATATTTTGAGTATATTGTAAGTCTATAGGATTTATTTAAGAATTTTTCCTGTAATTGAAAGCTCAACTTTTGGTCGTACCCTTTGTAGAAAACGTATTGCTTATCCCATGCATGATACACTAATTTAAGATTAGTGGTTTATTTCTTTTTAATGCATTATTACATTTTTATAAATCAAAAGTCATGTTGTAGAATAGGCTTGTGTGAGTTATAAATGTAAATAATTAATATAATGGAAAGAAAAGTTCATGAATATGTCCAGAGTTCTGCGACGAAACATATATGGGAATGATTGTCGTGTTTTAAATGTAGCCATTCCCAGAAATGTTTAAATTCCCGGAAATGTTTACATTCAACTCTCGAATGATTATAACGTATGTACAATACATTGTTTCTGGTAAAAAGGTTATTCTACTCGCGTATTATATTCAATTTTGAGTTTCGTATTTTATAAAAATATTATTTTAAACTTTTAAAAGACTATTGGATGAACATGAAATATAATTTTACAGCAATGTATAGTCAATCTTAAGCGCTAGTTCCACACATACATAGGTCTGTAATCTTTGGCTCTTCTAAGTACATTTTCTAAAAATTGTAATAAAATAGATGTATTTGTATAATTGTTTGTAAAATGTATGTTTCGAAATTGTTTACTTTAGAACACAGAATTCACTCGCAACATTTTGATTGGGCTTGATAGTTATTTTAATTAAAAAGGTAAGACATGATTATCGTTTTCCAAGCTATTGGACCATCGCCCCTTAAAAGCTTGGCGTGGCCGTGGTAAAGCTTATTGGATAGCACGTCTGCTTGTCAATTCAGAGATTGCAATCCGGACAACTTACTCCTGGCTTAGGGTCATTGAAAACGTCACCCGCAATATACAAATAGTTATTTTTGATAATTACATTACTGCTATAGTTATTTGTTTTACTTTATATGTACATAGATTGGCTATCTAATAAAATGACGGAACAATTTGAAGAAGTAAGTTTGTGGTCAAAAATAGACATCTCTTCCAAATTTTTAATTACCACGATGAAATGTTGATATAGTATTGCATTTATTTTTTCTATAATAATATGAGTTTGCATATTTTACTTAATTAAAAAATAAATGTTGACCACAATCGCAAAATGCATTATATTTTCAATGGAATTAGTTTAGATTGCCATTCTATGTATGTATTGATTAATTTCTATGGTTACAAGATACATTATATTTATCTACGTTAATGAGATAATTTAATTTTTTTATCACGTTGTGAATGTCATTAATTGTTCAGAATAATTAAGTACTGACATATATTGACATATACATATGAGTAAAATATCTGTTTTCCCACAGCACAGCATAAAGTGTCAAATCAGTAAGGGAAGAGGTCGGCGTATGCTGTAAATGTAGGTCGGCGTAACATTAAAATGAACTAAACAATTCGCTCGCATTCGCAGTTATCTGCCTAATCATGCGTTTACAAAGTGTACATTTAGACGGGAGCAAATACATGATCAACATGCTATAAGTTGTGTGAACCAGCCAGGCGAAGATTAGAATGACAGTTCACCTTTGAGTTCGATTTGTGAGTTTATTGTTGGTTTTAGTTTGCGGATAAGGGCTGCTCGTAAGGTAAGAATGTCTCACAGAAGGAGCCTCTTTTATTCTCATTCAGCAACTTCCATTCATGTCAAACAGTTCTTTTATAACTATATGCTTTTAAATAAATGTTACACCGTATACTGTGTGAACGCATGATTAGGCAGATAACTGCGAATGCTAGCGAATTCTTTATTTAATTGTAATCTCAATAAAAACAAAATTTACTGCCTCTTCACTTATTGATTTTATACATACGAGTAATTCAAGAAAATCAGACTTCTTTATAGTACAAATATTGACACATTTTAAGATAACATTTTACAGTTCAGTTTTCTTAAAACGTTGTATAGGCAAATGTTTATCTAAATCCTTACCTTTATGTATGACACGCACATAGGTGAGCGAGGTAGACAGAAATATTTCGAGCTTTCAAATAATAAAGCAATGAACTCGCCTAACAATTTGAGCTTTGCATGAGGAACTAATTGTTTCACTTTTCGCTCCAGCAATTCCCTCTATTTGCATAGTGTTTCAGAAAAGAGTTTTCATACCCCATCAATCATAATATATATGTTCACTTGTACTCTATTTTATGCAACCCTTGATTTCATACAAAAATTATATGAATAATAATAATTGAATTGATTAAACCTATACTACTGTTTTCTGTTTACTAGTAGTAAACCATTTTTATAAATAAAAGTAATTTAATAATAAAATACTGAAATTAATCTTTCGTTTTTCAATTATTATAATTTATATGTTTATATGTATCTATTGTTATACATATTAGAGTAAAATGAATACATATACTTTTAATGCATTATTACATTAAATATCTTGAATACATTAAATTAAAACGACATTGTTTTCTAATTATGTAATATAAATTTATATTTAATATGATACATTCGTTGGGCAACTAATATTATTACCTCACTAAAACACTATGTATATAGTACAAATAACTAACAATCTAATATAATTACCATATACACACAGAACACATCAATTTTTATTCAAATTTCGAATCTAGCTGATATGTATTACGTATAATTTCAATATCTATCGGTTAGTTGATATATTTCTTTTGGTAACTTACTTGCACATTCTCCCTTGACAACGGCCCTAGTTACCGTCCAAACTGCGGTCTGTGGTACCCGAGAACGTGCAGCGGGTAGCGATAGTCGGAGGTGGGCTTATGGGCTCTGACATTGCTACAGCCTTTCTCACTCGCGGTTTCCCTGTCCTACTGTTGGAGCAGAATCCCGATTCCACCGAGTCCGCGGTTGCCACGGTGATGAAGAAGGTTGCCAAGACGATTGAGTTAGGCCGCTCCAAGGACAGAGGTGTGGAAGTAGTGGACGTGGCAGCTTGGATGCAAGGAGCTACGGGTGAGTTAATGCTCTTCTCTTACTTGAACTGGTTCTTCTGTTCTCTTTCAGATGACTTAATCTACTTATAAACAAGAATTAGTCGTCAATATTTATGTATAGTTAAGCATCTGGAATTAATTTGAGAGGATCTTAAGGGAGGGTGTGTTGTCTAGGAAGAGGGGTAGTGCCGGAGCTGAACGTGGGTGGTGTAAACAGTGTGGGAGGTGTTTAGAAGAAGGGTGTCAAGAGAGTCCTAACGGCATGTGATGACTATGAAGACTGCAGCTTCGTCCCTTAGTGACCGGATGAATCGTGATGTCTGAGAGCTCTAATGGAAAACAGTTCCCTGCGGACGTCTTCTATTAGGGCCTCTTGGAGATGTTGGTGGCAATGTCTCTCCTGTTCCAGCAGAGCCCACATCCTTTGGCGTTAACTTTGAGACTCAGGCGAGTTGTGGAGGCAAATATGGGAGTCGCTTGGCAGTGGCGGAGGGCTTTTCGTGCAGGTGAGCGGTGGTGGCAGTGATTCTAGACATTAGTGGGGCGAGACTCACTTTCCTGATGGGTGGGGGTAGATCTAGTGCAGTCTTTTGATGTCAGGAATCTTGACTGGGCATATGTGGGGTTGGGGCAGGGAGTGTGCAGTGGTCTTGACTCCATGTTCAGCCGGTGAGGCAACATGACCTAGACCCAGGATCTAGTTTGTACTTTCCTTCTGGCTGGCTGTGCTTGACTGGGCATATGTGGGGTTGGGGCAGGGAGTGTGCAGTGGTCTTGACTCCATGTTCTGTATAACTTTTAAAATATTGTTATTTTAATGTGTCTCTATGGTACATACATATTAGTTTCATTTTCAATTATGTCTGCCCTGATAATAGCTATGGTCTATATGTTAGTCATTGAACTTACATCCTTCTCTATGTAGGTCTGTGCGGTCTGCATATTGGTGAAGAAGGAGACGCCAAGAGCCATGAGTTTCTTATGCAGGCTCTGGAACGAGTGGACCTGGTCATAGAGGCCGTCTACGAGAATTTGGACACGAAGAAGGCCATCTTCAAGAGATTGGACAAGATCTGTCGAGTGGGCACGTTCCTCTGCTCCAACACCTCCACTCTCGATATCGACCAGGTCGGCATCGCATACTTCCTTATTTGATCACAAATTCCTAAACATCTCTCTCAGATATATTTTTAAATATTACCATTTTTTCATGAAATATTGAAAAGCAGTTTTGAAGAAAACTATGTTGAATACTTCAGTGTATAAGCTTTCGTAATATCTCGTTTTATTAAACCTGAGAAAGTGTTTCATAAACTGAACCTCAAAGTTCAATAAAGACGTTCCTTTAGATCAAACCATAGATTAAGTGTTTCTAAGTTCATTGGGATAATTTTAGATATAAACCTCCTTTTCCACTAGAACCCTTTAAAGATCGGCTTAAAATTGCAGCTATGGTATCTTCTTACACGACACAAATTCTATAAACAGATTGATGACATCATTTCAAGGGCATTTTTTTATTGATTTTTCTAGTTGTGCTAAACGAGCAATATCATTGTAGTAACACTGCTT
>JAYRBW010122801.1:21659-39063 GCA_036023295.1 Invenusta paracnida
ATTTGGCATAAATCTCCTCTAAACTCAACTTATTTGGCACAAATCTCCTCTAAACTCAACTTATTTGGCATAAATCTCCTCTAAACTCAACTTATTTGGCACAAATCTCCTCTAAACTCAACTTATTTGGCATAAATCTTAAACTCAACATTCTCAAACTTTCTAGTTGGCCTCAGTGACGAAACGTCCCGGCCGTGTCTGTGGACTGCATTTCTTTACGCCCGCCTATCACATGCCCGTGGTGGAGGTGGTCTGTGGCCAAACGACTCGCCCCGCTACCATCGCCACCATGCACTCGATTGTACGCAAGTTGAGCAAAGTTCCAGTCCTCACCGAGAACTGTTTTGGCTTTTGCGGGAACCGGATGCTCCTGCCCTACCTCTGCGAGGCGATGTCCCTGCTCCTTGAAGACAACAGTAAGTCATGTGGTGATTGAAAAGGGGACAGAACTGGGCACAAAAGAATAATCATCTGCTAATGCACATACGCCAAAACAATAGATTTCCATTTTTGCACTATATGTGTTGTTTCTGTATGAATTATACTTTTACAAGTTGCAATGGAACGGTTGCAGTCTGTTTGTAAAAGTTTTGGATAATACTGCTATCGCTTCAGATATTTAAATATTTTAATTAACATTATCAACAACTATATATATTAAAATAACGAAAAGATTTATGAATTCTTTCTCAGAATTCAAAGTTTTATAAGTATACTCGTTGAATGTGTTTGGAATTATATAATGTTCTTCGTATAAAACGATATCGTAAGAAAGGGGATTTATAATATATATTTTTTAAATCAATATAAAATTAGCGTTAAGCTTTAAAAAAATACAAATTCTAAATACAAAAATATTAATATATAAAGCATATTATCTCTACAGTATTTTAGTATAACACATAATGTATAATTGTTGTTCGTTAGATATATAAAGCATATAAAGCATAATGTGTTATAATTAAATATTTGTGCGTACACTTATGAATATGAATTTGAATAATCTTGTCACGAAAGACATACGTCATAAAACATTATTATTGTATAAGTGAAGTTTACGAAGACTATTTATTGCATATTACAGGAATGAATAATTCGGAATATAAGAATAACAGTTTTGTCCGTCTTGCTGTGCAGGTCTGTTGGAACCACAATCAGTCGACCAGGCGATGGAAGACATCTTCGGAATGCGTATTGGACCCTTCCGGACGATGGATCTCGTTGGAATGGATGTCGTTCAGTCGATATTGAGCGAGTGGAAGCGGTCCACGAAGACAGGAACCAGTTCTTTGGATACGTCAGCTCCCTCATTCGTGCGCGCTGAGGCCTTCATTGATACAATGGTGGAGCAAGGTCGATTGGGCAGGAAAACAGGTGAGAGGCTGCTTCATTTATACTATTCAAGGTCGATTGGGCAGGAAAACAGGTGAGTGGCTGCTTCATTTATACTATTCAAGGTCAATTGGGCAGGAAAACATGACTGCCGATGGATCTGGCAGATTTGAGCTTCGGAGCGTGTCACTGGAGATACTATACTAATAAGTGCAACATAATGACATAATTACCACAGAGACCGATCATCAATAACAGACTACGTGTAGGGAGTAGCAAGAGTCTTAATGACTAACTTAAAAAGGAGTTACAAATATTCGCAGGTATTCTTAATTTATTTTATTAAATCCTGGTAAACTGTCAAAATCTTATCTTACTAATAATTGTACATATTGTTATTTTATTATTGTTATAATGTCATTCAATGTTATACTATAATCTGATCCATTAATAGTTTTTCGGTGTCTTTATACTGGATCAAATAAACTAATGATCGAGACATAGTTTCAACAAACTATTTTGCTTCTATGAACATAACATCGCCCTTTTACCTAGAAAAATGTAGTCTAACCATAATAACTGGAAGTTTTATTCAATGGGGTCATATTTTATTATCATATTATTTTGAAGTCACATTCCGCTTTTGAACTACCAATTTATTTGGCTGGAAAGGATGACTGCAACTTCCAGTTCTTTGTCAAACACATGATCGTTAATAGGTGTGTGCCACTTGACATTGGCCTTATTCGTGTAGACTGCAATCAACGTATCCTTGATTGCGTAGCCGCACTTGAATACCATGTGAATTATAAGAGCACATTTCTTAAATTGGTGTCATTGTTTTTTGCGTGCGCTGTTTAATACATTATTATTTTTTTTGGCATCATTTGAGGACATCATTATCGTCGCTAAATTGTTTTACCGAAATAGATTATTAGTTATTCTTTCTGTTATATACTGATTATGTTAGTGATAGCTAAGGCTGATTTATTAAAGGTATTTGATGGATTAAATGTCATGGGAATATAAATCAGATTTAAAATAGAATTAAAACTTTATAGTTTTATTCAATCCGAATCAATTTAAGTCACATTTCGTTTTAAAAGCAACAGTCCATATTTATAGCTGCTCACTTCCTAATCGTGTAACAAGTACACCTCGGTATAAACTATAACGTTCATTAATCAGGCTGCGTATCCTTCATGACACATGTTATGCGTTCCATAGGTGATATAATACTGATATTACGTCTTCCTCTGTAACATGCATTTATAATAGATTTATTGTCACCCTGTTAATTCACCCTGAAATTCAAATAGATTATATTTTTTATGAAATATAAATGTGTTAAACATTTTGAATAGCTTTTCTAATATACGAAAATAATTTAAAGTATACATGAATGCTAGTGATTGCGAATATGGCAGGTGTCATCCCCCCCCCTCCCTGATCATCTCCCACTCCATTCAGGTTCCGGCTGGTACAAGTACGAGAAGAAGGGAGGTCGAATGGCATCTCAAGATGCCGAGTTCGTGCAGCTACTTGGTTCATTCCGCAGCTCCAACTCTGGTGAGGCCTCTGCCAGTCTCAGCATACAGGACCAGCGTGTAAGACTCCATTAAATACAGCTTCAACGATTAAAAAAGACACGAACACCAAAAAGAACAGAGTTAGATGTACTTGTAACGATGTTAGTGATGCACTTGTCTGCATCACTCAATAAATCGCATTGTTAAAATGAAGGAATGTCTCAAAACAGCGCAATGCACCGAGATATTTCTAATTGTGTTCTAATTTCTAGATTTTGTGTTGTAAATATTTCACTAATACGATACATGTAAGTCACATGTTTCTATCCTTAAAAAATTAATCAACTTAGAAGTTGGTCTTAAGAATTCATTATCAGAAAAGCTATTCTAATAATTATTAAATAGAATTAATCATAGTTTCTTCTTTGTTGATTCAGGTGGTTTTAGTTTCTTAGGAAACTACACAACTTGTTGGGATGACTTGCTTTACTCCATATTATCTTAAAATAGTAATCTCGCGGCATTTTGATAATCGTTTCTTTCGAGTTTCTAGATTATACTGATACCAATTTTCATTCAGTTAGAATTTTGTCTGGAAATTATGAGAATTATCAAATTACATTATAGAATGCCAAAAGTGTATTAAATTCGTACTTCAATATCAAATTTATAAAACCTATAAATGTGATATCTCGTAGTCCTAAATACATAATATATTTTTTAGATTAAACAGCGGAAGCGTTCTATTATCTTTTATCTCGAATCTGGTTAGCCAAAGCATCCATAACTTCAAGAAACAGTCATAATTGTAGACTCGCTTTGAATTACAAGCTTTAATCAAAACGTACTTCGATAATCATTATCAAGTTCTTCGATAATTATTAAATTAAAGTCATAGTTTCTATATTTGAATTCATTGTTGTTGTTTTTTCATTTGATCTATAGCATTTTGAACATATCAACGGTTTATGTTCCCCTTGTGGAATGCTATATAGGATGTATTATATTATATAAATGTTCTAAATCATTTTATATAAATCAATTATGTTGCAGGAAATCGTTGATCGTTGTCTGTACTGTCTCATCAACGAAGGATTTAAGATTTTGGAGGAAGAAGTTGTTCCCTTATCGGAAACGATAGACACAGTTTGGTGAGTCTCAACTTTAACCTTCGCTCATTTTATTCTATTTTTTAAATCATTTCATTTGACACATTATTTCGATATCACTATAGTCTATTTAACAGTTTTTTTCAATTTTTGTTATACATTTATACGTGGGTGATCCAGAAAGTCACCTAATCTACTACTTGCTAAAATTATTTAGTTGGTAATAATGTAGTTTATAGTGAGTTATGAAGTATGAATACACCATTTGAATCTAACTGATAAGCTCTTCCATTTGACTTCAGGGTGAGCGCCTACGGATGGCCCAAAAGCCGAGGTGGTCCCTTGTTCTATGCACGCAATGTCGGCTACAACACTATCCATGATAAGGTCCAACAGTATAGCCAGCAATTTCGTGAGTCCATAGCTTCTTACTTCTCTTTCCTCAAAAGAAATTCAAGAATATGTTTCAATTATATGTATAATATGCTCGTTTGAAATTGCTAAATATGTGCATATTTATTTGTTAAAGTGAAAATAAGAAGGTTTTAGTTTAATGTTTGTTGACTAAATAAGTCGATATTATGTAATTGGTAGTTTTATCTCTGCTCTACAAATTTATGATTTTATTTAACAAGTAAAACGTATATTTTATTTTATTACTCGAATACTATATGCCTTCTGACGGTAGTATCGATTGCTTCAACATTTATAGGAAAATACTATGTGGCTAAATCTTTCCTAAGCGGCTTGACTTCAATATTTGAATCTAAACGAAAGTTTGTAATATCTTTTCGGTAAAAGAAGTTTAATGAGCAAGTGGTTAGACGAAATCGCCTTGTTATAAGGTAAGATACATTGCTGCTATTAAGCGAGGCTAAGCCGGACTTTGTTTAGCTTTCGATTGGACGTTGGCACTAATGGTGTGTTCGCAATCTGTGTCGTTTAGAAATCCATTTCAACATCTCGTTATAATAAACTTTTCTCTTTTAATCTCTTCAATGTCCAGATCAAAATAGATAAAATATTTCATGGCATGTGAAACACAATGTTTTACTGCCAAAGGACAATATATAGTCCCGCAGCTAGCACCCTCCAGCTACAAGGAACGAGATACCGACATTGACCCCGCTATAATTGTAGATAATGCTGTCAGACCTTCCGAAATGGGCGTCTGCCGGTGTTTGAGGTTTGGTTTAGACCATACTGGCATTTTAAAATTTCCCATATTAAAGAATAGGAATATTTTTACAAGTTAAGCTCAATTTTGTAAAAATTATTATTTTCAATGTAATATAAGTATTTATAATCTTTTAAAAGTTATGTTGCATATAATGTTAGACATATATCTGTTGTCTTTATCTTAAAATATGAAACACACCTATCATGTCATTGCGTTTCCAGTTTCTAGATGCTTTTGAATATTAGTACCAGGCCAATTTTGGCATCAAAAATTAGAATAAATTTACCAATGTACCAATATTCAAAAGCATCTGGAAAGGTAATGACATTATATGTGTGTTTAATTTTAATTTCAAAACCAAATAAATTGGCTTGGAAATTAATACACGGTCCAAACCAACCCTCCCAACACCGGTAGAGGTCCTCTTCGAAAGGTTCGACACCGTTATCTACACTTATAGGCGGGTCAATGTTGTTATCTCGTTCCTTGTAGCTGGAGGGTGCTAGCTGCCGGACTATAGGGGGGTCAATGTTGGTACCTCGTTCCTTGTAGCTGGAGGGTGCTAGCTGCGGGACTATAGGGGGGTCAGTGTTGGTACCTCGACCCTTGTAGCTGGAGGGTGCTAGCGCCCGTACTAAATCTACAATCGTATAATCGCGTTAAAATAATAAATCAATCAGAATTATTTGGCAAAATAAATCGGCTGATATTAATTAAAACATACAAATTTATTCTATTTTCTCCAGTTATGTTGGTTTTGTTTTTCTAAGTTGTATGGTTTCTGGACGACTGTAGTAAAAATGCAACCACAAAATTAAATAGAACGTTTTATATCACATACATAATTAATTACATATTGTAACTTCCGCATATGGGTCCTAAATTTAACTAGGAATATAATTTGTTATCACCATTCTTTTGCCAACTAACTCAAAAACGAAACCCAAACTTCATTACCACGCTCCCTAGGAAGTCAAGATTATATCAATAAAAGTCTGAGGTTGACTTACACTGCCAGCGCTGTTTTTGAGGATACTCCAGAGTTTAAAGTCGCCTTTTGATGGCATCACATTAGGCAAGGTTTGTCTGAAATATAAGAAACTTCAATTAAAAAAAGGGCGTAAATCAGATGCCCTCACAGATCAAATGTACGTACACAGTGCAACCGATAGAAATTAATTTATTATTTTTAGTTTATTAATTAACGCTAACTTTTGATAAAGTCTGAGGCAAAATAACGCATTCATTGTGATATTTTAATGAGGAAGTCTTGTCATTTGTATTTAAGTAAACGAAAAAGCCAATTTTAATGTAACATGGTACCTATGTATGTACATAGTATACACTGTAATTACCTCGGAAATTATTTTTTCATTTACTTAATTATGACCGCAAGGTAACCTATTGGAAATGCATTAATACAAATTGTTCTCAACGGTAATAGGTTTTTTGGTTTAATATCAGAAAAGTATATCCTTGGTGTTCTGTAAAATGTACAACAAAATTATATTATTCGCTCATTCGTAAATCCACTGAAAAGGTTAATACCTGCATATTATAGTCCTATACGAACTCTTAAACAATCGTAACTTCATAATATATGTTCATAAACTAATACACGAATGATAGATAATGCATGCAACAATCTATAATCTAGAGTTCTTTTCAACGTGCTGCATATCACCCCATAAACTAAATGAGATGATACAATTTTTTCCTATTTCTGTTGAAAAATATTAATCAGGTTTTTAAAGATTTTTTTAAGGTATTAATACCCAAACATTCCAAAGCGATGACACAACAGCACATGGCTTACAGGCCACAATGACCCATTTATTCTCTCATCCCGCGCTGAGTGAAAGTTAAATCCTTTGCCGGGTTGAGAGCTTATTTCCATGTCAATTCAGTTAACCGATTGATTCCCTATCGTACGATCGCTCGATCCAACAGCAGAATAAGTTCATAGCCCTGTTCCCTGAGTGTTAATGTATGCAGCTGCAGCTTCATTAGTTCTGTCTGATTTATTGTCTAGTGTTTATGAATTTATCATTTCCTGTATGTCTCACAACTTCCTAGGAATCAGAAATTAACGAAATCCAAACATATAGCAGAGAAAGTAGGCACTTCAAGTGCGCAACCTCGGTGGCTAAGCAACTCATGACCCTGAAACTTTGGAACCACCTCGAGGCCATCAAGGGCATTCAGGAGGGGCTGCGACTGAATTGATTGGTCCGAATTTTCAGGGCAGTCTGCGCCTCATTGAAGCATTTTTTGGTCTTAAGTCTTGCAATCAATAGGGTAGCTTTAAAAGAAGACTTATAGAGGCCACGTTTTTCTCCGACTTATTTTGTAAAATACCACCTTACCTTTACTTAGCGCAACCGATTTGAAAAATAAAATTCTTTACATTAAGAAAAAATTAAATAGTTGGTTCAAGAATCGAAGCAAAAGCAAAAATATAATATCGTAAGATGCCAGCATATTAATAGAAATTACTCACAACTATAATGATCGATAATGTCATGACGTAATCTGTGCATATAACCGTGTATTGGTCGAGGATATTAACCACATGGATACTGGTAATACATCGGTGTAACACCGCTATAATCAGGGAGTAATAACTATACAAAGAGTGTCCCCTCTAAGTGATTTCATATACGTTTGGTTTTAATACATGTTTTGTAAATGGGTAGTAAGGCAAAAAGTAGTATTAAATTATTTCTATCAAATAAATCTACAATTTTAACAATTAACGCAAGTTGACAGTATAGAATATTCGCTCATTGCCTGTAAATCTAAAACTGTTTCACTACATGAACTGTCTTCGTGTCATTACTCTAGGGTCCTAATGGTCCCTATATTACTGCTGGGGACACAATGACACTGAAAGACTGCATTAGAACACAATAAATGGTGTCTTTTAACCTTATTTCTGCAAACATTCATAAATCTGCACAAATAAACTATAGAAGCATTTGCAGGCAGCTGCATTCTCTAGTTCATGTTGAAGTAAAACAATTGATAATATTTAATCAATGCCCTTCCTGTCCTTCCTATTTAGACATATTAATCTACGGTAATTACATTCATTAGGCTAATTTAGAATACTCAGACATATTTAAATTCGAATACGCGTCAAAAATACTTTCTATATATCCGGATAATATTTCATTTTATTTGATATTGTAGAGATTAGCTAATTAGCAGGTAATCAAACCAATTGATGAACAAAGCATCATATACCATTGAAACATAGTCAAAGAATGTTTTTAATAAAACAAAATCCTTTTTCAAAACTAAATTTATATTAATTAAATTTAGAAATAGTTTCTTTAAATTTACTGAAAAAATGTATTGTATTTCTTGGCTTATCGATTACCATCAGAAGAGAATTCCAATTAAAATTACCAATTTCGCGTAAGATTGATATTTTTATAAAAAAAGGCATTTTTAATTAATTTTTGACAAAAAACATGCATTTAAATTGCGAGGTCACGTTGCCAATACTGATGTTTAAAAACTGTGATTTATAGAGCCTCCCGGAAGATTAAATTGCTCCCCTATTTAGTGCAATTTTCTGTGTCGATATTTCTGTTCAATTTCGACTTTTTACTAATTTATTTTGCGCCCGAAGGTTTGTTTTAGGCCTAAAAATCATTTCGCATTTCGCTTCTTTATTTCTTGAGAGTTACTTTGATGTCATTTGTTCAGTTGATGCTTCGTAGTTTGTCCAATTCTTTCTTGCACCGCTGATTTGTCCAACCGTTCAGTCTTTTGATTTGCAGTTTGTTAGTTATTTCTCGTTTCTCATAATTTCTTCCATTTGTTTGACTCGTCGTAAATTTATCAGTTCCACCTTTAGTCTACGGATTAGTTCAGCCAGCAGTCCTTGTTATCAAACATTCTTTTGACTCAAAGGGCTCCTTCGTCATCCTTATCTATATCTACGCCATCATTTATAGTCCTCTTTCGTGTTTTCTTTAATCCTTCTTATTTCTTGTTGTTAATCGAGATCAATTGTTCGTCGATGTAGTCTTCTCGCACGTGACGACCTTCTATCTCATCACGATTACAAACATCATTGCCAGGGAGTGATGAACAGAAAAGAAATCTGATAACTTATTGAGACAGCCAGCAATACTCCAGAGGAACGTTACCTCAGCTACAGCACGCTCTCTCTCTCTCTCTCTCTCTCTCTCTCTCTCTCTCTAGGTAGTCAGAAGTCGTATTAATTTATTTCGAATAACTAATATGCACCACAATCTTCCTACAGATTTCCTCTTAATAATAATACCTTTTCCCTCTCTTCCCAGGCAGTTTCTCTTTGGAAACTCAACATTGAAGGACGGCCGGATCTGATAAATATAATCATTGAGCCACAAATATCCCACCACAGATTCAATTATAAAAAACCTATACATACACATATACATACGGGGGAAGGTAGAATTCTATAAAACCGGCTTCACTTTATAGATAGAAACTGGAATTAACTCCAGCACTGCAGCGCGTGGTGGTACGAGAGAGAGAAAGTCAACTTGGAAGGGGATAATATATTAAAAGCTTTTATTGACTTGAATTTGGCAAGTTCATGTTTAATTACAGCTGCACGCGGATCAATAACTTTTCATTTTAAAGGCACAACAAAAGTTGAACCAGAAGCGTCATAAATGAATACCTACTATACACATAATATAACAAGAACATATTTTGCGTTTTGACAAGAAAGCTCTGTGCTGGCTGTGTATCAATACCTGTTTTAGTCTAGGTTATGCATCGATCTATTCCAGTAATTCTATACCAGTGTCCCGGTTCCAACTGGTTTAGACTTCTTTTTATAAAACGCCTAAACATTTGGAAACATTTAAATATTATGTAAGCTTTTTAGGCAATTGGTACGCGGCTCAATATTTACAGTGGAAATAATCTCCTTCACACTCCAATATCTACACATATATACTTGATTTACGATTAAAAGAATTTCATTATTAAATCGGAAACTTTGGACGTTTCTCGATGCTTCCATATTGCATTATGTAAAGTGTGTCTGAAATAATTAAGCTAAACGTGCAGATTCTTATTGCAGAACTTCGCAAAACTGAACATATGTTCTGTCGGACACTACATATATTAATGACAAATATTCTCGACATATTTCATACAACATAAAATCACTCATATCACTAAATAAGCAATTGATGACCTTGACCCTTCGGAATCGCCTAGATACAGGCTATCACGTGCAACCGTGGGGGTTTGTTGCCATGCTGCAATAGCTCCATTAGCAACGGGGGGGGGGGGTTATTCAAGGTCAACTAATAACCACATTTTTAAAAACCACATAGTAAATGCATCGACTTTCTGTGTTAAGATATTATTATTTTTTTAAATAAGAAATGTTAATGCTAAAAAAAAAGAAACGAAATATCAGCATTGAATTTACTAGAGAAGGCGAAAGGACACAAAAATTAACCAATATTCGAGAATTATTATCATTCCTTCCAATAAAGCTTTAGATTTCTTGACATTTCATTAAAATGTTATGAAAGGTATCGAAACATTTACAAAGAAAAGGAGTCTCTATTGGGGTAGCTATAGGCGGACAAATCTGACATCTTCAGCACACCACACACGACACATACGTAATCTCTACGAAATGCTATTATTATACTTTGTATTTTATAATAAGGCACATAATCTAAGTTTTCTTTTGTATTATACACAAAGAACTTTCAAATATATTAAGCAATATGTTAACTATAAGTTTCTAAATTATTTAATATTCAGCATAACAGGCTGTTGTTCTCAATAACAAAACACCCGGTTTAGAACGATTATTTTGACTATACCATCAAAAATCTAATTAAAATTGTATGTTTTCTATACACAGCATTCTTAGACGACTCTTTTCAGCGTGGATGGTTAACAACAATATTTACATAGATTAATAATTGCCTAATGTATGTACATCGGAAATATAATTATAATATACCGTCATCATTTATGATTCCACATTTTTAACTTAGAATACGACTTTCCTTCTTATATGCTTTACTTACTACAAGATGTGGCTCGCTTGAAATATTCCCATTAATATTTCAGTGAAAAAATCATTATTTTAAGCTATCCGACTTCCGTTAAATTATCAATTATTTAAAGACACCTTATATATGTATATTCAAACATGTGCATTATACATATACATTTAAATTTATGGAGAGGAGAGGAGAGGAGAGGAGAGTATAAATAATATCTTTAATGTATTATATTTTCATCGATTGCACAAATTATAACATTAAAACATGACATTTTATAATTAAATGAGTAAGTATAGCCTTGATCTATGGATAACATTTTAAAAAGCAGAAAATAAATGAAATAAATTTCAATTTTAAGTTAAAAGATAATATGCATAGCAGCAAAATAACAGATGAGTGATATATGTGTATTGTGGGAATAAGTTTAGTATTTTAGATGTTGTTTTAAACAATCATTTACAAGTCACACTCAAAAAAGCTTGGGAGTTAATTAATAATCCTGCTTCCCAATTTCTTACATATTTCAATTTAGTATGTAACTGGACCAGAATACTTGTTACAATGTGTCTGCTTTGCAAACGTTACTAAGGGAAGGCAGAGTGATGACTTACCTGTATTTATATTCCGCGTCATTGATGTCAACCGGCTCTCCCCATTTATCCATAATTGTGGCCATGATCACAGAGAACAAAAAAAGAATCGGAACACGCTATAGAAGTAGAAAACAGACTAAATTGATATGAAGAGATGAAATGGTTCTGTGAAATTGAGGTGTTCTCCCCTATAGAGCGTTCGTCTAAAATGGAAACCTCACAGGCACAAACGAGGAGACTGACCAGGCTGAACAGGCAACAATGAAGAATGGATCATTGCGGATCGAATTATAGATCTGCGTGACTTGAAACAAATCTGACGGATGCTTTGGATGCGAAGACACTGAGTAAACCGCCTCTTATAGAAGAGGAGGGTATGTTTTATGAAGTGAAAATCCTTCCCCGATGTCAACTACATACAAATGGGACTATACAGCTTCTGAGTTCTGAGTGCGGTGTTTCTGCTTGTGAGATAATCACAGAGGTATAGTCAGCTGAGCCGTTAACTTGAGTCTGTTGTTGCGAGTGGAAAAGGTACCTAATCTCATTGCCTAGACGAGAGAGACAGCTGGCAGCGGGGAGTGAAGAGGAGGAAGGGAGTTAGACGAATCAGAAATGATGACGATAAAGTTGGGAGATGATGACGCCTCAATATTCTTAGAAGGAGTTGGAGAGGGATGAAGAAGAGGACTTTGACTACAACTCAGCTGAATCTACATACTACTACCTACACTGCCTTAGGTGGAAACCTTCTTTCCAACTTGAGCGCGATCAAATGCAATGCACAATGCAATGCAATGCAACTCCAGAGTGAGCTAGTTCTGTTGTTCCCAAATCATTCTCACAACACTTAATGCCGAAATTCACCCAGGATTTAGAGATCCACCTCCCCTCCCCTTCCCCTCCCCTTCCCCTCCCTTCCCTTCCCTCTCTCCACCCCTCTACTCATCGTCGTACCATTCAAATATGAGTATTGATCCAAGTGGATTCTCCGCTTCCCTACATTGTTGTAAGGGAGAGTTTTTCAAGCACGGAACACACACCCAGCAACCTCACCCCCTCACTCTCTCTCCCCCTTTCCCATCGTTTACTGGCAAAAGTGCTTTATGTAGATATGGTAACAATAAAGAGACAGAAAAAGGGGATCATAATTTATTTCTTGCTCAATACGAGCTTCTTAAGAAGAGAAGAGAAGAGAAGAGAAGAGAAGAGAAGAGAAGAGAAGAGAAGAGAAGAGATGAAAATAAGTCCACAATAAATAAGTAAATGTGAGGCATATTATTATAAAAGTTCATTAATAGCGTTGGTTTTATCATCTTCTCAGATTAAGACAAATCCTTCGTTCAGTAGGTATAGCTATATCTACTGTTTTATCTTATAAGCTGTAACGTTCGCAAATATTTTTTATTAAATGAAGCCAATCAAGATGATTAGAATTAGAGTTATATCCACTTCGATCACGCCATGATTGTAAGTTTTTTAAGACGAATATTATTTGGCATCTTGCTATCTGTATGTCTATGCCTAGAAGTTATTATTGTCTGCTCTATTTTATTAAAAATATGAATATATTATAATTTCAATTTATGTAAAGGATTACACATATGTTTCCTTTTATATCGTATGTGTCTTTTTATGGTATCTAAATATCACACATCTATGTCTCCATACTTTATATTCACGCTATCATTACATAATCCAATTACAAAAAAGTAGAAATATAGGATAACCAGTCACTGTAAATCAAAACGGAACAGCATCAGCATTATATCAATGGAGGTCATTAATATGACATTAACTGTCTATAAAAGGTTCGCGTCTCTACAGCCACAGACTAGCGGCAACATGGTTGTCATGGTAACATCGTACCAAATAAAGCTATCCAATCACCGCTAAGTAGGTAAATCTATCTCGATTGCTTTTCAGTCATCCATCTTGATTGCTTCATTTAAAATAATTATTAAATGTACATTTAATGACATTATTGATTTTACCGCTATGTCTTATCGGCTTTTTAGATATAATTGTAAGATTAGCGGCTTACTGATTAATGTTCATCTTGGATTATTTGAACGATGCAAAGATCTATTTAGTTGATAAATCTATGACCACAGATGTTGACTTAACTCCACTTTGATTTGCTTTGCTAGTATGATCTCTAGAACGACTGCTCTCTCTATTGTTTGAACTCTACACAAAATGGTTTTAATCAAATCAATAGTCTCTTCGATCCATTAAAAGAGGATTATTTTTACAACCCCGTCTTTTTGCCCGATAAGAACAATCTGTATTTGGATTACCTACTATCTAAAAATCACAATCATTGGTATTTAATTTGTTTTTATACAACTATTATTGTAATTGAATTTATCTTGATTAGTAAAATCAATGAAGCTATTTCCCTCAAAATGGAATCCAAATTAAAATAGTTTTCTTAATGTTCACTAACTTTAAGCTGAATTTTTTCGTACATTAATCGATATATAATTGAATCAATTTAATAGCATTAAAACGTCGATAAATCATGCACTAACTCATGAAATGCTGTTCAAAGAGTTTTCAAAGCAATTTGTTTACGAGTGTTACCGTAGAGTCTAGCTTTTATACGCAAATATGCGATCCATAGTTGAAGCATTTTCGATTTTTTTTCATGACTACGCTCCATATTTTTTATATGTGTATGTGTGTGTATAATTAGTCAAAACTATTTTCATAATGTATACATCATTATCAAATAGATTAAACTTATTTAACCAAATATTACAGCGCACTGACTCATTTATAAAAGCCATTTCAGAGCTCTTAATATTACAATAAAAAGTAACACTTAAATGTATAATATTATGTGAAAAACATAATTAAATAAATACACCTTTATGAACAGATATTTATCCAAAAATGCCCTATATTACCTATTACCTATCCTTTCAACCGTTAATTATACAACGCAACTCCCAACGTTACAAATAAGTTCCGTAATAAAACAATAAATGCTGTGTTTATTTTGTTAACAATAGTTAATTACGTTTGGCGTTGCAGCGGTAGGAAGCTAATAAGCATAATTTACATAATACGGATCATTATGCATTTCACTAATTTATAGCTCAAATTTCGGTGCGAGTTTCTTTTAGTTAGAAGCAATTTAAGCTTTTTATACAAGCTATATACAACCAATTTGGGTGTTATAGCTACAGACACTTTAAATGTCCAACATTGAGCAGACTTAGGTGCAAAAATATCGCTGTCTCACTTACACGGTCATTTTTCAAGTATATTTCATTTGAAATAGTATCGAAGTATATTTGATTCACTAAACATTCCGTATTTTTGTTACTAATTTGTTACAACATGCTACATTATTTTGTCTTACGTTTATTACATTATGTTTACACTCAATTGTTGACAAAAGTCAGGTAAGATTACATTACTCCATTTATGTATTCAATTAAATCCGCACGCCATCATCCTAGTGTTCAGATCATGTTGTCATGACATTGCACGAGTGTTTTACCTTTGGAATGAGCTCAAACTAGGTCTGTATATCGGACATGTTGTGAACTCAAAATAAACAGATATCCACACACAGATGTACATTGTGCAAATTGATCCATAAAATGAGGCTGATAAAATGTACATTTAGTTTAATTTTAAAGGAGAGCCTAGATGAAGCCGGCACTAATTCAAAATTCGTTTAAAATAAAATAAAATATATATCCGCACAGTTAAACGGTGACTCGATATAACGAATATCGATATATTAATGTATCTCTTATATACTCTTATAGTATGTCATGCTAACCAACCTTTTATGATAAAACAGAGAACTATAATTGAGAAGATATATTAATCATTTAAACGTCATAGTAGTCATTTTGGAGTTCTCGTATTCTTTATATATCTATTTTGATTCTGCCAACATAAATAAGAAATCTTGTCGCGGCATGCACGGTTACACAGTTACACAAACCACCGAATTCCTTGATGGTTCATTTCTAAGAAACGTGAACCCTTTGGGTATTAATATATTCATGAATTCCTGCCCATTTGCGATATCAATAGAGCCAGAAGCCAATATTAAAATTTGTCGATGTGTTTATGATATTTCGATATTTTTTACGTGAGTAACTGTAACAGCAAAAGGCAAATAAATAGTTGTGCTTATTTCAACGCGGTATTATACATTTTAATATTTAATTATTATTAATTATATATTGCAAACCATACAGACAATAAATTGTCGGCTTAAATTATTATTGAATATATATATGTAATTGCTACCAATATCTAACAAACATACAAAACATATATCGTACATCGTTATTTTTGCTCTATACCGAAGTTTTGTACAATTTAATGAATAATTGTTAAGCATTTTAATTTTTTTAAACTTAGTTTTTTGAAGAATATAGTTTAATTAGAAAAAGATTTAATACTAAATTTGATAAAATAAATTCAGAAAAGTGAAGAGAAGAGAAGAGAAGAGAAGAGTGTAATGTGTAGAAAGAAAACACTCAAATGAACGATAAAATATGCAAATAATTATAAAATATAATAAACATATTAATTTTTTAAATATGTATTTTTATGTATATTTGGTCAGATCCAGTCACACCCATAGAGACACATTTTCTCCTATTAAATCTTTAATGAATAACATTTGTTTTGCAAATAACGGATATTTTTAGATTTTGAATATAAATCAATAGATTCCTTTGATCTGTCAAATGACGTCAGAAAATCTTGTGAAGAAATTTGTTTGATTTTAAATGATATTGAATAAGTGAAATATTTCATACAGAAGAAAAACTATAGTGTCCCACAAGTTCATTTCGACTCAGAAATTAATATCAGCCTCCTGACACGGAACAGAAAGTAAATATTTCAAGCGGCCATATCTCGGTAACTAAGCAACCGATGACCTTGAAACTTTGAAGTAGCCTTGAGGCCAACACAACTAGGTTATCGAGATAGTTGTGGATTTTGGTCACATCTCTATTAGCAATGTATAGTCTGGTTATATTGGATTATTTTTACGGCTATATTTTACTAATTATTTCTAACACTTTTATACAATAATCAATATTTGACCTTCGATTGACCCCCCCCCCTCCTCGCACCCTTGGTAATGGAATAAAATAAAACTACTACAATAATCGTTCACGATTCCAAAATTTGAAGGCCATTGTTTGCGACACTACGCATCAATAACACAGTTAAAAAAGAGTTACATATAACAGATTTTTAGAGAATTCCGCTATATTTTCATAGGGTTCCCAGCAAAAAGTCGTAATTATTAAAGAGTCGTCTGTAATTTAGTCGTAATTAAAAATTCGTACTGAAAAAATCGTATATTAAATAGTCGTATAGAAGATGTTGTGATTAAATAGTCGTATATTAGAAAATCGTATATTAAACAGTCGTAAATATTAATAAGACGTAATGGAAATAGAGTATGATTGTCATTAAATAGATACAATTTAAAAAATATTAATAAGACGTATAATGAAAATAGAGTAAGATTGTCATTAAATAGATACAATTAAAAAAAAATTAATCATTAATATTACAGTCAAACATTAATCACACCAAAGCTGTATTGTAATTAAATAGCTACATTTTT
>JAYRBW010122802.1:0-16848 GCA_036023295.1 Invenusta paracnida
CTTATATATTATACCTTCTCTATATTGTATTTCTGTGCCATTACAGTCATTTTACAGTCACAATTACGAAATTACTCCATACGATGCAAGGCGAAATAAGATTAATTGACATAAGGCGAAATGACATAGGGCGAGATGAGATAAGGCGATATGAAATGTCACCGGAATAAATATGTATACAAACTCACTTTAAATGCAGTGTTTACACTTGCTCGTAGAATTTATTCAGAACAGTTAATAGATTAAGAACGTAACCACTTTTGTCAATCGTACATCAAGTATTTATTTATTTTTGATTGTTTGGCAATATTAAATGACTGTTAATTTATATTTGCTTAAATTTAAATGCATAAATACATACATATATGGATACCCTACAAAATGTAAATTGTATACTAATTCTAGATACATAGGTTGACATTACTTTAGCAAGACAAACAAACTTTAATCTTACGAGCAGGCAGATAAAATTGGGTCCTCTGTTGATCCATTCAAGAAGTGTGGTATCTTCAACCCAGCACCTTAAAAGAAATATACGACATTTCACTATCATTTTAATAAACCTGAGGACATTTTCTGCTACGTAGAAACATTATTACAGCAGTATGTAACATTAATATAGCTGACAGACAAAAAATAAATAAACCACATATACAGATATATGCAGATAACCACATAATATATTTCTTATTTTAAACTGTCGTCTTACGACTTTTGGTACCAAGTTACTTATAGTGTACTACTAGCAAATTTTATTAAATTGGGAGCTTCAAGACAGCTGTTTCGAGCTTATTAGCTCTCGTCAGCCGGAATACCTAAATAAAATCCAATTCACTAGTAGTCACCTCGCGGACAATGAAATATATATACTATTATGTATTTTATTAGTTTATATCATTATAATTGTATAATTTAAACAAATCACGTTATCCTCGTCGCCACCGTAACCAGGCGTAGGTATAATACGGATACGTGATACCCGCTACTCTCATAAATATATTCATAAATAAAATAAATTGTAGAGAATTCTTATACATATTAATTTAGCTGTATGTAGAGTAAAATAACCACGAATGTTGGAATAAATGAGCAGGAATCGGTTTTTATTGAAATATTTAATGGAAAAGTTTAATAATTTAATTTTCCGCATGGTTATCGTAGCATAAAATCTATTACAGTAATAGAATAACTAAAAAGGACACGAGTAATCTTGTACTCATGTTTCTTTAACCTTGTCAGAATTCTAGGAAATGCCAATAATTAAGACAAATGCATTTTGTTATTAGCATGAAATAAACACACATAAGTTTCTTGAAAACATTTATTTAATTGTGTATATGGAAAGTAATAAATTGAAACAAAAAACATTTTCCGTGTAATATATCATGTATTAATTATTAATCACATTTATAACATAAGTTTATAGTTTACTTTCTTTATAATTATTTCATTGCAGAGTATATCACAGTTACATCTAATAATTAACTGCTTTTAATGTAATATAACATGCAAGGAAACTCTAACTTGACAACTAAATATCACAAAGCATATACTCTGTATATTTTCTAAAACTATTTAAAATTGTCTCTTTATTATGTTGTCAGCCACACAAAATTAAAAATATTAAATTTGAAACCATGAATACTGTATGAATATACGTTTATACTTATAATATGAATTTAGATCACATATGTATTTATATACTATATTTGTTATACAGAAGTATAAAAAAATAACTCAAAATAATGCATTCTTTGTGCGTTTTAAAAAATACAAATCAAGTTACTGGCATGCACAACCAACCGTATACTAAGATTAGCATGCATGAAAATACTTATAACAATAATGCCAATACATATAAAAATATGATAACAATAAATGACATAATATTTATTAATGATAATTACAAATTAAATTATTAAGAATTATAAATATTTATTAATTAATTAATTTAATTACTAAAACAAGACAAAACTATAATATCTTATTATACCGGATAGTTCAGCAGTTGCGCACCATTGAGATATATACAAAATCTGCTATTATACAAAAACTGTTATATTTTTATATCAAAACTCTATTAAACTCATCTGTTTGTGAAAGTACATAGGGTTCGTAAAAAATGCGTTACCTATATATTGATTCGTTGGATATACTTTATAGTCATAGTCATAGACATAAAGGAGTAAAAGATATAATAGAAATAGATATATTGATTCGTTGAATAATCTTAGTAATCGAACAGGATAGTATGCAAACAATTATGGTACATTAGAAGGAATCACTGGAACAGATAATTCGTCTATTCATTGAAAATACACCGAGGAAATGTCGCCATACTACAAATGGGTACCTTATACTCTAATAGACGCATCCAAAGAAAAAAAATTGAATGTAGCCGGAAGATGGTTAGTGCTTTCTCAAAGAGAGGAAGCAAATAAAAAGTCATAGTTACTGATAAGTGGATTTATTTTTAAAATGTACCGTAGTGTACATGTAATTTCTTTTGTAAAACTAGGTATATACTAGAAACATAGTCAGTCCATAAATAATGTTCGGTTGACATTTGTCCCTTCCAATAAATGATTATTGAAAAATTAATAGTAAATATGGGTGTATATTGCATTTTAAACAAGTTTATATTTACTGCACTTAGTTTTTTAAACATTAAATATTTTTCATGAATTGTTATGCAATTGTTTGGGTGTGAAAAACTGAAAATGACAGCAGGATTTTATTGTAATGCATTTTTTCATTTTCTTCATAGATAAAAAGCAAAATTATGTTAAAGAATTTTTGATTAGTATAGTAAGCTCACATTATAAATTTAAGATTCTGAATTTTAGAGTTAAATATGTTGTACATACTAACTTATGTACTGTACTAACTACACTGTCAATTTGTCTTCTTCTATTTCGAGATAGTCAGATAAATTTATATTAAAGCGTAGTCTCCTTCATACCTATACGTATGTTACTATACAATTGAATATATTGTTTATTTACATGTTTTTGTTCATAAAGCATGAGCCTGTTCTAATTTTTAATAAATATTTTTACTAATTATATTCCTATATGTATTGATATTTTACACACATTACATAGGTACCTACCAATTACCAATAATATATGTCCTCAATTTTACTAATTAATTTTGACAGTTATATTTCGAAAATCTGAAAAAAACGAAGGGAATATTTTGAAACAATTCCTCTGAGATATTGATCAGAAAATTCCTAAAATAATAAAATATACAATGTATAGTTAATAAGACATCAACCAGACGGTCACAGTAAGACTTTTCCTATAACAATATATGAAAAATGAATTAGTGACATAAATGATAATATAATTAATTAATGACAAAATACGCAATTTTACTCACTTATTATTGTAGTCGGCATACTGGGGTAACGTTGCCCGAAGGATGCAGTAAATGATTTTCATGATTCCCGGAAGACCTATATAAATTCAAAATGGCATATTATTTAATTCTTCCTTCTTTAGTTTTTTTTTTCTATAATTTTTCAATATAATATGAAATTATCGCATTTATTAACAAAAACATAAACTTTATATTGCACATTATTTTCCAAGCAAGGTCTGTGTACAAAAATAAATTAAATAAAACATTTTCTCTCCTTGCTACAATACAATTATGTAAAATATTCTATTTATTACTTTATTTCAAGGAAGAGTTTTAGAAGTATGAAATATTAATAGGCCTTTTTATTATTGAAAACTTAATTCATTGAAACAGATGCTCTGGTAATTAAAAAACCTTTTAAAAACATATAAGGTGTAGTCGATATTTAAGAAATTATTGTTCAGTGAAATAATAGCATAAACAGAGTAAATTACTTTAAATAGTTAGAAACAACAGAACAAAACGATAAGATTGAAACATTTGGAAATTCTTCATAGTAACTTGCAGGAGAAATATGATACATGCAGAAATACATAGATAACATTATTTATATAAATATAGTATATAAATATTTTCACTGAATTTGTCATTGAATTCCTGTTTCAATGTAGCTACTGTGTAGATGTATTAATTTCTCGGGATTATGCTGTTTCATCAAATCGATGCACGCCACTTATTTTCGAATATACTATCTTTCGTAATGATTTGTTTCTTCTAGCTAGGTATAGAATTAGATGAATGAGAGATTTTCCAATTCAAGATTCCTATGTATCTTAAAAATATGTATCAATAAAAAAAGAAAAAAGAATTTTCAACATATAAAATATGAATCAAATTTGATTGAATAAGTTAATAGTTTTATTTTTCTGTTTTCAAATAAAATTGCTTCGATTTACAAATGAATTGGAATTCAAATTAATGGAACAAACTATTAAAGCATATATCTACTCCACACGCGTGTGATGTGGTGCATCAAATAAATGACTAATATTTAACCTTGTTGGACAATTCATTTCGAAAGCGGTGATGCGCAGTTTATATAAATAATGTTTAATTATATTTTTGTTCCCTCGTGCCATTGTTCCAACGATGCATGCGACTATGAGTGCCTGTTGAGTTCTTTTGTATGGCTTCTCGTATGATGCTATTTGACGACTGTCCAGTAGTTAGAATATTGTGACTTTGAATTATTTATGCATACTCGTACGTATTAAAATAAGTGGTGAACATTTTTGAATTTGAATAAAATATGATAGTTGGTAACTATAAGAGGTTTTGTGTGTAAGAAGAAAAGTTGAACTAATCTCTAAAAATGACAGTTTTTGATGTCTTTGATTATTAAGGAGTCTAAAAGAAAAATAATTAGAAGCGGAATACAGATGATTGCTTTTGGTGAGTTGGAACACTACGATAGTAAAATTCCTAGTTAAATAATGAGCACGTCCTTAAATAATGTCACAGTTAGCTAACGAATTGTTATAATTTAATGTCTAATAATGTTTGTTGTTTTGATATGTTCCAAAATTTGTGTATTTGTTGTATTTTGATACTCGAGCGTAATTACATCATAGAAACATAGGTAGGAATTCTAACGCTAGATTTGGTTAATGCTATATATATATTATCATCATGAACTGATAATTTGTTAGAATAACGCAGCATTCATCTTATTTTACGCACCTTTTAGACTCAAGTCTCATTGGGCACATTTCACCAACTGATCCTATATCAAACTAATGTTATTGTAAATCTCAATAATCTCGCTCTCTCTCTCTCTCCTATAAAGGTGTTAATAATTGTGTGTATTGCCTTTATCTTGTTTATTATTTTTCCTGTTGCCTGTTTCATACAATCATAATTAGTAACAACAAGTTGAAACTATAAGTGATAATTTAATGATGGTTATGGCAATCGTTGATGGTGATTATTTAAATATATTTATATTTATTTAACCGAAATGTCGCACGGAAACTGAACAAAGCTGAACATAGTATATTTATTAATATTATTATTTATTACACAGTATATGTATCTCTCTTGTTACAAAATTACAATCTGTGACTGTTTAGTGCAACACATAACAAACGTTTACTGGCTTTTAAAGATTCATCTTAACACTGTTATACATTACAATTGTTCAGCTCATGTTGATTAAGAAAGCGAACTCACCCCATCCAATACCGCAGTAGAGCAGGATGGATGTCTTGAGCTCGAAGGTGTTTGTGAGTAGACGATACAGGAAGAGAGCCTCGCAGAACACCCAGAAGAAGGTTGAATCTTGAAAGTACCGGTTGAAGACTGTGATCACTTTGCACCATTCCTGGAACAAAAAAATCGATAGGAAAATACATTATATAACGGTGTAACATCATTTTTTTATTATAAAAATATAGTAGTATGAAATTAATAAGCTCTAACTAAACTAGTTTTAACATAGTTTTAACATTAATATTTACAAAACGCTTAATATTGATATATGTATTATTTAACAAATTGAAAATACATTGAAAGATCTTTGTTATTAAGCTCTTACTATTTATTACTATTATTTTATCTTATGTAGTTTGTATCAAATAGCATAATATATATATTTAATAGACGCATAAATGTGGCGCATAAATACTTAGCCCCGCAGCTTAGGCATCGATAGTTATAGAAATTAGAAATGTTGCGCATAAGTTACATTAAAATAATTTGAATGCCTTTATTGTCATTATTATTTTATTTGAATTGAGCTGCATATCTATTATACAAGTATATCATTATTATTATTATTATTTATTTAATTTCTAAATTGAAATTCGATCGTTTCTCTTGCCTAAAAATTTGAAAACAAAATAATGTGAAAAATTATTAATATTTGCAGCCATACAAATAATTAGTTTAATTTAAGAAACAAATTATTTATTTGCTAATAATAGGAACTTAAATTCATAAGAAAGTCATTCAAAAGTCAAAAAATAATAAATTGACTAATTCCACCGTTAATTATTTTATTAGGCGTTTTTCTATGCACTCCATCAAGCGATAATATTGTATATAAATAAGAAAATAACTAGTAATAAATAAGACACAATCTAATTAACTTTCGATCTTTCGGTCAACTTTGACCATAGTCAGGAAAAAAAAAGATAGAAGTGGCTTGATAAAAAGACCAGCAATATATATAATAGGAGAACCAACACAATGATTACATAATAAAAGTCACATAAAAAAATCCATTTAAGAGCTTACAGGAAAACAATAATTATAATGTGGCTGAAGAGATGAGCGGGGATCAGATTATTTATTTGAATGAAGTAAACATTTCGCGATATGGCTATTAAGAGCAAAGAAGCCAGTATCTAAATTGAGAACATGATTGATATTAATTTTAATATAGGCGGCCTCCCTAATATGGTGAATGTTAAAATTATTCCATTTGCGAATTAAATGGAGAGAACCGTTAGAGTTAAAGATATGATTACTAAATAACACACTATTAATGTAACAATTAGAAATAGTTTTTTACTTTTTTTAGTACGAATATTTAAATCTCTACCAGTTTCACCTTACTACATACATAGAATTTGTTGCATTCATTACAATTTAAGTTAACCGAAAGCTCGAAGTATTTAATTAAATTGTCTTACAGGTTATTTTTCATATTCATTTTAAAGTTTAACAATAATCTTTCCATCTCATCAAATGATGTATAGTTATTTTATGATTATAATTAGAGTTTAAATTCTTAAAATCCATAATATAATTTTTTTGCATACATTTTTATAACGCTTGTTTCGCTTTCATTACTAAAATTTATGTCTCATCCCTCAGTGAACACATGCATAAAAATATTGAAAGTGCCGAATAAAGGACATTACACTGATTTTATATGAAATGAATTACTGGACTATTAATTAATTGGAAAGTAATATTTGTTCTACAGAGTGTTTCAAATATTTTCTCATATAAAGACGTCATACATAGTTTCATCAAAGTATTTCTAATTTTGTTTAATATATTTTGTTTTTGAGAATTTGTTCTAGGTACTTTAGTTTTTTAACTTTAGTATTTTTAGAAAAGAGCATAAATATTAAAGCATGTATATTGATTTCTTATTTATAACTAAATATCAAATATATTTTTCAGCATAGTTTTTATTCCCATAAAAATTAAATTTTGCATCTTCAAACAATATTTTTCAAACACATATTTTGTGACGTAAAGGTTTTCTTTTGTTATATATGTTTACATGACAGATAATGGAATAATCAAATTTAATCACCCTTTAAAATATTACAATGAAACTGGTTCAATACGCACGTCTTTACAACACTACTTACTTGCTAAAATTGTATGTTGGAAATGTAATACTTGCATAAATTGACTTTATTCCGCAACTTCGTATTATAATTGTCCGACAGGTTAAATAAAAGCATTGTATCAAGTTTCTTGTTTCAGAATGGACTGTTAATAATTAACAGTTTGATTAATTAAAACTGTTTAGTTCTACATATATTTAATAAGGTATTATTTATGTAATGTAGTAAATCAAGTAATACGTTTTCATTATATTGGAAAGTAGATTTTGCGTTCAATACATTATTTAAACAATAATTAAAACAGCCATTTTTAGCGTAAAAGAGCGAACATACACCTTATTATTTTACCATAACAATCACATATTATGTTAATACATATGTAAAGTGCATACATAAAAACACCCTGCGATATATTATATAGAACAGAGATTTTAAAAACATCTTATCGCGTTTATTGTTCCAGAAATTCAATTTATCTTTTTGAAAAACTGAAAGGCTGATATACATTTATTTAAAATAAGATCTATACTTGTATGTTCAGTTTAGTTATGTCTGTATTCCAAATATAAGCATTAAATTGCTCCAATATATGATTTTATGTACACACATATATATATATCATTTTTGCATATCTTACATTTATAAAGAATTTTAAGTAAGTAATCTGTAAAAAATTAAATTTATTTCTAATGTATTTTTTATTATTGTTTCAAATAAAAATTCAAATTTATAAAAATTTATTTTAAATAAGATGGTGCATATTTAATTTAAAACCTTAAATTTAATTTAATGTAAAATATAAACAATTAGTTGTATTTAAATAATATGAATATCTGTATATATTTCACAAAAAAATTAATCTACTTTTATGTATATTTTATTTCAGTTATATTAATGAATAATTACTATCCCTAATTATATACATAATTATATTAGATATATATAATTATTAGATAATTATATTTTATGAACATAATTACTCACATCTATATATTTAGGATTTCAATAAAAATATGTTGTCTAAAACTAACAAAGTTTCACGTTCTGACTATGTACGATTACTATTTAATAAAGTATTTATGGTCATTTTTTGTTAAATACCTTTGTTTGTTTAAATAAAAATTAATTTGAATCGTTGAAAATTTAAGGTGTATGCGTATGTATGTGCATATGACCATGAGTGAAATTTAAATCAATGCGTTGTAAAAAAGCCGTTGCCTAAATACATATTACATATACGATGAAAGGACGAACCTCGGAACACCTGTGTGGCTATGATTTCAATCTAAATATTGATTCAAAGCCAGACTATAGATGATGTTATTAGACACATGTATTTAATAAAATTTGGAATAAAATGATTCGATTTTGTAGAAAACGCTCTCAAAATATACAGGTTGATGTGAAATAAGTTAAACGTTGCGCATACCAGATTCAAGAAATAAATAGACAGATAAAAATATGCAGTGTGGAGCAAGTCTGAGTTTTGAAGAATCCGAGAATTATCTAAAATATGAAACAGACATTCGGAAACTTCTAAACCATAATACTATAACGAGTGTGAAACAATTTTCTATCAACATTTTTTAGACTAATTTTAACATTACTCATCACAAAATTAGTATTGTTTTGTCAGCAAATTGAGAACATTTAAACATTGTTGTTAAATAGTGACATATTCACATCATTTATTGAATTTTAATGTATAAATTTTACAAGGTATGTAAAATACTGAATTTATAATTGAAATATAAATATAAATTGTATTGATGTTTTAGAAACACTGAACGTTTCTGTCGCTTATCGTGTGACATAATTACGTGCTTCTCGTACCAATAAACTGTTGCTATGTTTAAAATTATTTAATATACTCAAAAAAAACTATACTTATATAAAAACTGTTTTTTTTAATGTCACAAAAATTCTAATTAATTTTTAATAAATTGCAAAAGTTGATGGTAAATATAAAATGACTTCATCTTCCTTTTCTGATAATCATCGTTTTACTAAGATGAATTGTGATAAATCCGTTTAAACATTTTTATGTGTATGAATAGTTTACAAGCCCGATAAATTGTAGCACAATATTACTATTCAAATTAGAATTAATGCCGTATAACTGCATATCTAAACTTTTATAGTATTATTAAAGAAACACAAGTATAATACTAAAATTAACACCCTATTCATGACATACTTTATACAGGTTTTATACAGGTTTAACTGTTTACAGATTCTTCTGTCTAAATTGCAATGTGATCTATAGGACAAGAGAATGAAAGATTATTTATAAATTACTAATATACACTGCTTTATTTTATAAAAATTATATGTGAAAGGACACAATTATTAATTCTATGTTATTCAGTAATTATTTCATTTTTAAGAATAATGCAATAATTGTCGTTTTCCCTTAGTTTTTTACGTAATACTATCTGGCTTTAAGATGCGATTGAGGAAATATTAAAATTCGCTATCAGTCAAATAAAGATAATAAAGAAAAGGAGTAGGACAATATCTCACCAAAAAAACAAATTTCTATTCTTGTCATACTCTGTTTATACACATATTTACCAATTCTGAAGTTTCAATACTAAAACAGTAATGCACCTTGTAGTAATATAATTATTCCTGTAGTATCTAAATTATTCGAGTTATTCTATTGGATATATATAAATCAAAATAAAAGTTTTAAACTGTGTTTCTTATGAGGCATTATAATGATTCAAATAGTAATTTAAATCTGACTTAAATTCAAATAAAATAATCTATATACTTATATCTACTCGTATGTATACATATATATCTTGTTCATACAATCAGTGAGATTATTATATATTCCCTCTTTCTATTTATTTTGATAAAAACGTTAAAAATACTATTTTACTTTTTTTTTTGTCCGGACAAGACTTCTCTCTGTACATGGAAATATCTAGAAACCTAATTCGCACTTAAGGTATATATTTTTTATATCCTTTATTACCGACAATTATATACAAAAATGATGAAAAGGAGAACATATAATTAATTTGAGATACAATAAACATAAAAGTAGATCATTAAAAAAATGTACACTATCTATCTGAAATACCTTGTTGTAAAATATATTTCCTGCAAAATATGTTATTCTTTATCTCTTGAGTAGGTATATATACGATATGAGTGTCTGAAAAGATTTGCCCAATATACATATAAATATACGTATATATACATGTATAAGCCATAATATGCAGCAGTCCTTCATTTCTTTATTTGAGTGACTATGATCTGAAAATTCTCATCAAGTTAATAAATTAACCATAACATAATTGTCTGTCAAATTTTTCAATATAATCTATATTAGAACATAATATTGGGAAAAAGGGCGTATTTGAACAAGATTTAATTAATAATTAAATATTCATATCTTTTATGCATATTTTATGCACTCGCTTTTTGTCATATTTTAACATATCCCTGGATAAGCTCAGCATTGTATAAATATAATGTACACATGTGAATATGAAAGATTACAAGAAGAAGAACATTTATTTTGATGAACATAGCGCCCGATTTATAAAGCCTTGTCGTCTTATTTACTCCTTATTAGGTAAAGAAGATGAAAAGAAAAATTGTATATATGGGATAATTTCTACCTCCCGACCCTTTTTCTCCTCTTACTATTTCTTTTCATACTAGTTTCTTAAATACATTTAGTTTCTTATTTTCATCGAATAATGTTTATGTTTAATTCAGGATGTACAATCTAAAACTCTTAAATTGAAACTCAGTTAAGAAAAAAGAAGACAAAATACCAATTGAAGAAGTAGTGATTAAATGTAAATACAAGTGATGCGAAACATGATTAGAAACATTTTCATTACACTAAAAACTTTGGTGTATTAATTATGTAAGAGAAATGTACTCGTTTGATTTAAATGTAAATCCATAAAAATACAAAATAGAAACAATTTAGCCTGACAAATAGGTAAATACATTCTCAAATATTTATTCATTACTTAGAATAGCATGCTAGAATGAATGAATCTATTGCAAATTAGACGAAAAACTTAAAACTTAAAAATTAATAAACATAGTACAAACAATTTTGCTAATAACAAAAATGTTTTATTGAAACAAGAAAAGATTAGTCATATAATTAGAAGACGAAAATGAAATTTGACATATTTAATGTTCCTAAAGTATACCTTCAATTAATAATAATAAATAACTAAAAGCATCGTGCAATAATAATGTTGACAATTAAAGTATTTAATATGTATATTTTTACATACTTAAAATTTCCAAATAAAAAATGTCAGATTATATGGATTATCTTATTGTTACATAAAGATATTAAGAAATACACCAAAAAACATCCCAAATCTGCAAACAATGTATGATAAATATTTTTTTCTTAAATATTTTTCCAAATTATCTTTTTAATTTAAAATATATATTATGTATATTTATTACTTATTCAGATTACTGAGACATTCAGAAAAAATATTAGTATTTATTTTATTATACAATATGTAGAACAGCTTCAATGTTTTCAAAAAGTACAGTTATACATATCACCTTTTATGCGATAATATATACATCCAACTAAACGTATCACTGAACTATACATTTTTATTTTTATGAGAGGATATGAAATCATTGTTATTTAAATAGCTAATGCGTTTCACTTGTAGTTGAAAATCATAATAATATATATAGTTATTACTCAAATATCAATTTGAAAACTTGTGATGAATATGTGACAGAATAGTTGAAAAAGCTTCCTGTTGGCGTTCAAGAGTAAAGTTCATATTTAATAATAATATAAAGTTCACTTGATATATATACGTGTGTATATTGATGAATGCATAGTCAATTGCTCTTTGGTCAATAGGGACACCGTTATTCTCTTCTTTATCAGCTATATATGAACAACATTGCTGTACTTAACTTGATTTATAGAGATTACTTTGATATATTTAAACAAGCCTATGAAAACGCAGACGTTGAATAAAAGTGTATGAATAATAAAATACTTACTGGTATATACTATGACGATCAAGTTTCCTGTACTAAGTAAAGCTGAAGACGATGTTCTAATGTCTCACTATACTGTAAACCGTTATGCAATGAGTATATTACCCCAAATTATATTACAGAATATACACACTATAGTTAGTACCTGCTGTTAGTACACATTCCTTGATACGCCATTAGAGACAGATACTGTTACGGTAACGATAGTGCATACAATTCTGCTTTTATTTGTTCTGTGTAAACTTTCATCAACACTCTATTATAATTGAGAAAGAAGTACCAAGTAGCAGTCTCTTGAGACCATCAAGTACGGTTCATCATAGTTAAACTTTAAGACAAACACCTTGCGCTTGCTCTTAAATGGTCTCTACACACTTAATTTCGGATCATTTACTCCAAAATTCTCTGACGGCACGGCGAGGACATAATTCGAACAAGTACCAATTAAAGCCTGCATTGCCACCAGCCAGGAATTTCCGTGTTGGTGTTACTGGACAGTACTTCAAGCATAGTGTCGGAACATCCCAGCAAGACCTTACTACCGATTCTTTTCTCTCAATGAGCAAGAGTAGTCGAACAACTCCTCGGTCACAACAGACATGGGGGCCAACATCGTCTTTCACCCCTCGAAAATCTTTGCCGACTGGCTCTTCCTCCAGCAATTTCAATCGTCTCTCACGGTTCGCTGATCTTCGACTCCCAACTGTTGCGGAGTCTTCTGGTCATACTACAGCTAGAGAAAGTCTCCCAACGACTCGGAGAAGAGGGGAGAAAGTGCTTGATGGCTATATTGACGACCTCTGTATTGATTTAGTCTACGAGGTGAATTGTGAAGCAGAGAATTATAACGACATGGAACTGCCAACGTCCAAGGCTACTGATATAGTGCAGGATGTTAGAGAGTAAGGTGGGGATTAACTGGCATTTACCCGTTTAATTATTCTTTTTTGCTACATTAGAAAATGATTTTATTGTCGAGGTGATGTACTCTGTTTATACAGTGATTGATCGATGATGGCAGGATTTTTTAAAGTATCACTCGGTATGTTCATAAATAAATGTATATATGCCCAACTTGAAACGAGACATACTACGAAACATGCATTTAATCAAACTATATTTTTCATGTATATAATTACATTTGTAGAAGTAAATGTTTCTTTTCAATTGATTACGTTTTAGATGTTTAAACAAAAGAATAAGGTTATAAATAAATAAAATAATAATGAAACATGTATATATATGTTTTATACATAAGTAAAATAAAATTTTTAAATTTTTAAATAATTATATACATATAATATATATTTATACTAATTTTATATATTAAGGACAATATATTTCTAACCTTAATATATTGGAAAAGGAATCAATTATACATTCATATAATACTTTTATAACTATTAAATCTTTCTGTATACAACCCATTCCTTTCATATTCTATAATATACAGCCCAATTATATACATATAGGTATAGTCTATGAACACGTAATTCTTTTGCTGACTACGTATAGCACATTTACTGCACTTTGGAAATCAAAATGTACTCATAGTGTAAATGTTTGTATATATGTAATTATGCATATTATGTACGAAATATATTTAATGTTTTTTTGGAAATTAAAATAATATATACAGGAAACATTTATTTCTTGACACAATTTAACATACACGATATATATGTATATATAGTGTTCCAGAGACTTGACCTTAAGACTAGATTTTCATTTTTATATATACAACAGTTTATTTTGTAAAGCATGATTTATATCATAAGATTTCTCTTTTGATTATATATTTATATTATTTCTTATGTTTTCTAGTTTTAAGATGACAAACGTCTGGAATTGCTTTTTAATATATATTAAAATTAATATAATGTTAATCTGAGTTATAAAATAAAAGGAAAGGTTGTTGGAACAATGTACGTAAATATGTCATAATATTTGTTATGATTGTTTGGAATATATGTTACAAATTTGTTATAATCAGTGTACTAGTAGTATTATGATAACTCAAATTCAGTTTTTATTATAAAAAATTGATATTTTAAGCATAAAATTAAAACATTTTATAATAAAAATTTCATTCTAAAATATGAATGTTGATTCATTTGTACAAATCGAAATAATTTTTTTCTAAAAAAATATCAACAAGTTTTTTTAATGAAAAAATCGTATTTTTCATATAATCTATGAATACGAATAACTCATTTTAACTAAATAAAACACAAGGATATGTTTCCTCTGGCTCACACCAATCAACATTTAAAGTAACTTAATATTAAAGGTTTTGTACTAAAGAAAACAGTCAAGTATATATATATATCATTGATATTAAGTATAAAATAGATATTTATAAAAAAAAAATTTATTTAATTACTCAAAAAGAAATTAATTAAAGTCATTGCTGTTTTCAAATTAATGTCGATATGTCGTTTTCATGAAATTTCAAATTTCAAAATTATATATGTAGATAAATTGATTGTAGCGAAATCTTATACTGAAAGCGAATTGAAATGTTTACATTTAGTATGGAAATAGTCTTTTATTTGGAAATTTCCTTGATAACTCTTCCCAAGACATTTGAAAAAGCATTTTTTATGAATGCAAATGAGTAAAGTGAATCAATTTCACTTTTTTCAAATTGAGTAATCCAATTTTTTCCTCTCAATGGATGATAATATCAAAAATGTAAAAACTATATTCTGTTCATAATCATGCATATCTATTATTCGTAATAACATTATATAGTTACCGTAATAAGAAATATTACCTAAATTATACATTTTGACTATGAAAATATATATTGAAGCAAATGATATTTTTTTTTTGTCTGTTCATATCCGAACAAAAACCAATTTTATACTAAATACATCCAAATTAATGTAGATCCAATATCTATAATTAAACTATAGATCTACAATTAAATAAAAGTCAATATATGGGACAGCTGAACACCGCCATTTTATCGGTTTTTTCTAATACCAGCCTTTAATTTTGAGAGGAATGGAAATAAAGGTTGAAGGATTCTTTTAAGCATAAAAATAACGATAAAAAGCTATGATTAAAAATCTATTTGATTATAATATTCAATACCTATGTATTATAAGACAAGTATGAAAAGTCTCGGATAAAGCACAAGGCAAAATAAATTTAAACCATCGTTCGAAGACTTTAGGTTTACCAAGCTACTTACAGGCACTACTAGCAAATTATATTAAATTTGGGAGCCACAGGACAGTTGTTTCGAGCTTATTAGCTCTCGTCAGCCGGGCATACCCAAATAAAATACAATTCAGTAGTAGCACTGTAGCAAGGCGCCGGTATAGTATATACCAGAAAATAGTTTGCATAAAGCTGGGATTGTCTACTTAAATAAATACATAAATGTATCCGAGACTTTTTAAACTCTCATAGATACATTTGTATTTATTTAAGTAGACAATCCCAACCTATGTATAAGTTTGGGGTTAGGGTTAAACTCTACTTGAACAGAATTTAAAAGCTTTCGAAATTTACATGTATATATTATTGAAACATATCTAAAAATTGTAAATATATTAATTTTACACCTATATAGTTTTAAAACATAGATGAATTTAATATGCATATATAATGTTACAATTTAATATAATATATGTATAACATTTTAGAATATGTATTTTAACATTGTGATCAATTGAACGCGGTAAGTAAATGAAATGGTAAAATGAAAACCTTATAATATGTAGTATAAGATGTAATAACACGCGAGGAAATAAACACATAGTAATATATTATGCATATAAAGGTTATTCCAAAACACATTAATTTAAAAAAGGTACGATATATTTATTCTCAAATTACTTTTAACATACGTTTACTTGGGACGTAGTAATATATACATAGTAAAATATATCAATATACGTATTTTTATTAAATGCGCCATAAGTTGTAAGCAACATCAACAGTGCTAGAACAGAAGAATGAAAAACGAAACGTATAAAAATAAAAATAGCGACAAATACATGAAAGAATGGTGTCTTAGCGTTTCGCATAATTGTGTTTCGCATAATTGTGTTTCGCATAATTGCATTTCGCATAATTGCTTTTCGCA